>JAWRYS010000847.1:0-21743 GCA_034769895.1 Magicicada septendecula | reverse complement strand
AACACATATTGACAAATACAACAGTGGGAATTTAGACCGTACGTATCCGATCTAGTACAAATTGGCTTCCATCGCGGGGCTTGAACAGAAGAGGACACACCGGGATTTATTACAAATTGGCGCTCAACTTGTGTAGGGCTTAAGTTAAGTAACTATAAGTATAATAACATTACTTAACCAGAGCAGGCAACTGTGGGAGAATAAACATGCATACCAGAGGGAGATCAAGGATTAGGGCAGGAGAAACGGAGAAGGAAATAGACGAACAAGAACAGGAAATAGAATTAATAACAGACAGTGAAATGGAACAACAGACAGACGAAATAGCGGAAACTGAAATTATTGTAGACAAGGAAAGGGAAGTAATCGAAGAAGTTGCCCAAGGGGACCAAATAGATAAAGCAGGAGCCAGAGAAGGACTAAATTGGGAAAAATTAATGGAGTTAATGAGTAGTATTAATGAAAACTCAAAGAGACTGGAGGAAAAATTAGATAAAACAAATGAGGAAAATAAGGAAACTTTAAGAGAACAGTTTAGGAAAACAAATGAGGAAAATAAAGAAACCGCAAAACAAATGAACGAAAGATTAGATAGGAATGATGAGGGTTTAAGACAAATGAAGGAAGACATTTTACAAATACAGGAAGAAAATTTAAGACAAATTAATGAAAAAATTGAAAATCTTCATGTGACAATTAACCAGAAGGTGGACCAAAATAATGAGGAAAGGAAATTAGAAATAGCCAAAACAAATGAAGGGTTAGAAAAAACTAACGAAACAATAGTACAGGTTCGTGAAGAATTACAGAATAAAATTAACGACACAAAAATTGAGAATAAAACATTGGTCGAAGAAATCCAACAGGAAACTGTCAAAAAATGTGAGCAAATTAAAAACGAAGTACATCAGGTACGGGAAGAGAATAAGGAAGGTATTAAGCAAATACAGACAGACATGGGCGATCGACTCGAAAGGGTCTATGGCAATTTAAATAATATGGAAGGTCAAATCAATACCAATAAAAATAAAATAGAAGAGATTAATAGGCGTGAATTACAATTACAGGAGGAAGTAGATTCATGGCGGGATAGGACATGCCAAAATAGTCATACAAATAACCATGAGAACAGAGAATCGATTAATTTTCGTAATTATAAGCGCAATCCTATGGAATTTTTAAAGAGATTGGAAGAAGTGATCATAAGAAATAGAGAGAGTCGCTGGAGTATTATACGAAGCATGATTGATGAAACATTTAAGGATACTTATGATAATTGGTGGACAGTGGTGCGCCCGGATATACTGGACATGACTGAGTTCAAAAAACAATTTAAGGAGAAGTATTGGTCGGAATCGACCCAGAACATGATTAGGAATAATTTCAGTAACGGTCGATACGAAACAAATGTAGGCCAGTCCCCTACTTCATACTTTTTAGGAAAAGTATGTATGGCGCGGAACTTAGAGCCCCGAATTCCCGAAGAATGTTTGGTAATACAACTATCCTATCATTACGAGGAAGGGATAAAAAATGCGCGTATGTGTAGTCAAATCAAAACGATTCCAGCCATGGCCAAATTCTTGGAGAATTATGAGCACGAGAACCAATACCAAAGAAATAGAATGCTAAATCATAAATATCAGAAGTATGATAATAACGCGCCACCAGCCAATTCTCATAATAACGATCGCAATCGACCTGCGCATAACGTTAATACTAATAGAACACAAAATGAAAACACGAATAATAATTCCAGAAACTATAATTATCGCGGCAATAACAATTACAATTACCGTGATAGTCGCAATAATAGAGGAGATGCGGACAGACGACCCAATAATTATAGACATAACGTCAATTATATTTACTCCAGACCTCAAGGTAATCAGCGACGATACTACCCAAGGAGTCACCGATATGACAACCATTATGACCAATCTCGGCATGAAGACAACTACCCACATGATGGAAATTATAGGATAGCAGAACATAATACGGAGGATCGCACGGAAACAGTACAAAACCAACACAGTAATCAGAATGAAAATAGAGAAGAGGGAGTAAGCCCTCATTTAAACTAATAAAGGCAGTGAAAATTAATGAATACCCGTCACTGAACCGTAATCTTGGGGAACAACGATTAATAAATAAAATTAAGTGTAATCATAAAATAACCATAATTAATAACCACTATTTAAAGAATATCAGGGAAGATTTGTTAGAAGAGGATCAGAAACATGTAAACGGTAATAGTAATAACGAAATCATATATATATCAGCAAAATTCTAAAAGACAGTAAGACCAACTTACACAAATTATTTGAAATAACTATTATATATAAAACGAATTTAGTAAGAAACAAAAATTACTAAATCCAAAAGAAATATAATGAATAAATTCTAAAATGAAGTAAGGACAACTTATTATCAATCTTGAAGAAAAATACTTGGAATTTAAAAATAATTTGAGTTGAATACTACCACTAAATTTTGAAATACAATAAGAACAACTTATTAAAGATTACAGAAGAAAACGATAATTATTATTATTATGTGTATAAAGAATTAATGTGTATAATGAATAACAAACCCCAAGATTACAGAAGAAAACGATAATTATTATTATTATGTGTATAAAGAATTAATGTGTATAATGAATAACAAACCCCAAGATTACAGAAGAAAACGATAATTATTATTATTATGTGTATAAAGAAATAGTGTGAATAATGAAGAATGAACCCCAAGATAAAAGTTATTACCTCAAACCTACTTATCCAAAATAAAGAAGAAAAAAAAATCATATGACTTAAAATACATACTACATTGCCACATGATGGAACAATCTCAGTAAACGATTGAATGTAACTAATATAATGTTAAAGAAGACAAGAAGGAAAGAGTATTTATGAACATAATTCATTAAAAAATAAACAGCCAAAATAGTGAAATACGATAAGAGGAAGAATAATTAAGTATAAGGAATATATTTAGTAAGAAATACAATTATAATGATCAACACACAACAACTGATTAAAAAATATTGAGATCAGAAAAAAAAAAAAAAAAAAAAAAACGAAGAAGATACTTAACATTACAATCTCAACAAAAATGAAAACAAAAATGATTACAATTGATAACTGTCAAAGTCAATATTAACGAATGTTTAAGGAATTAAAATGGAACTACGAAATATGAAGAATAGTAATGAAAAAATATAAATGCAACAAAGAAAAAATCTTTTCCCAAATATTTATTATTAAATGATTAAAGAGATTATTAGGAGATTATTATTATATTTTATAGCTGACTGTAGATGAATTCCAGCAGTACTATATTAAGATGTAGTGTGGGCAGCAGAGTATGAAGCCAAACAGTGCCTCTCTGAACTGTACCAACGCATGTGTTAGGGATTGTTAGGGAAATTAAATATTTAAGGAATATTAGAGTAGTTGCAAAAATAAATTCAGTTTCCAAAGGAATAGGACGAAGAAAACAGAAAGAAGCGAGTTGACAGAAGAATAATGAAAAATGCAGTAATTATAGTAATTATAAATAGGAGAGATGTAAAACTAATGTATCAGTGAATAGTGTAGCCAGTTACCAACAAATAATGTGTAAAAAAAAAAAAAAAATTATCAAGAATCAAGAATGTTAAATAAAATGATGAAATGTTATTAAATAAAAAAGGTACTAGTACTAGTCTAATGAAGTTACATTGAGAAGACCATCGTCAACCATTAACAATGAAATTAAGAAAAGGCATGTGAAAAAGGCAAGTTTATTTGACCTAAACTTTATTCAGGTAAACTAAACTTTTTTAGGAGGGGAAGCATATGTAGCGCAACAAAAATGATAGCATTTATGCTACATAAAAGAAGATTCACAGATTGATAAATAAATTGATACTTAATCCAATAATAGAACAGAGACCCAATTATGACAATTATAGTCATAGACAAAATAAATAAGAATGCAAGGTAGCGTTGAATAGAATAAACGAACCTGTAAAATAAATAATAGCTAATGATATATGTTTAATAAAAAACAAAACAGAAAAATGAAACAATGACTTAATTTATGGTAATAACAGATAAGAATTTTGTGTTAAAAAAGTATTATATTATGACAAAAATGTTATGATAAAGTTTATGTGATGTTATATCAAATATGTGTTGAGTTCATGAAAAATAATGAAACAAATAGTGTTATTCAATGACTGTCATAGAATGAAGTGTGAGGCAGTTAACCAATGTTCATAAGTTCGAATTTTGTTATATGTGATCGAGAGATCAAGATAAATTTGTTATTAGATGTAGAAAAATAATTGTTTATACAAATGTTAATAATTAAGTTTTGATTGTATGTACGAATTTATATAAGAGGGACTATAGATGCCTAACAGACATAACCACAGGTAGATCAATTTACAATAAAAGGCCTAACAGCCAAAAATACTAAATAAACACTTATAACTTAAAGGTTAGATACATCAATTAATAATAATTAATAAATACCGGTACACTATGAAGAGCTAGAAAGAAGAAAAAACATTAAGTTAATAATAATATTTAATAAAATTTATACAAATTATAATAATACCATAATGCCATAATATCGATTGGTAAAAAATAATATCGAAGGTGGATTAAATATAATAAAAAAGGAAAAAAACGGAATTATATCAAAAAACCAGTAGAAGATGTGTATAAAATAATAAACCAGCTATCGGTAAAATTACATTCCGATAGGACAGCAAATTGACAAAGAATAGACAACAAAATATATGAAAGAAACACTATATAGTCAAACGTGTGGAAGCGGAAATTAATATAGGTTGCTAGGGAAAAAAAATTTAAGAAGAAGATTGTTGATTTATAAAATAACAAGAATTGCTTTTGTAAAAACTGAACGTGATGATTTAAAAAACCCAAGAAGAATATATTGAATCGTAATATTCGAAATCAAGAGATACGATTATAAAGAAGATAAAATTATAATGATAATACTTACATCTATCACTAACACAGATTAATAAAATAACGATATATTATGAAATAATAATCGAGAACAAATAACCAAATTCTACAAGAAGAAACTTGGACTGTCCCATGTCCGAAGGGAATTGATAAATAGTAATCAAATATAAAGAGTTAACAATAACACAACCCATAATATTCACAACACCAGAAATTATAACCTTGCAAATACACGGAACAACACTAACTGCTTCAACCGAAGGAAGAACCTATTTGGATCTTGACGGTGCAGAAGAAACATCAATCGTGCTGTAAAACAATTCAGAAGCTGTATTCCGAAGTGGACAGGACAAGATTTACTTTTATTAAACGGAAGAAAGAAAACTGTGCTTCATAATTGACCAGAACAACGAATTTAGCGATCAACTGCCAACGTGATTTGTTTCGTTAGAGACTGGTAAAGTTATATTATATTAATCATACTAAATACACAACACATAATTTTTGTAAATCTTGCATTCTTAGTATGTATTTTTAGTCTTCCCCACAGTTACAAGAACCTTCACACCCTGAAATAAATAAAATACGAATCAAATATAATATTTAACCAAATATAAACAAAGGGTTAAATAATCAACAATCGATACCTGAATCTATAGTCCCAACATATATTAATTGGAATATATCTTAGTTAATGTGAATTGATAAACAAATAAAGAACCTTTATATATTTGTCACACCTTGTTATTTGGAGTATGGTTTAGTGAACTGGAACAAAAGTAACTGAATAAGTAGAGAATAAATAGTTAATATAAACATCGGATAACCTACAAGTTTCGTTGAGCCGATGCTACAGCGCTTATAGCGGAATTATCTGACACCAAAGAGGGAGCGTAAAAATATAAAATCAGACAGAACTCTCTTCAAGGCATAATAGGGTTGGATGAAATTGTAGGATAAATCTTAAGTTATTTAAGTTCTAGGCACACTAACACTGATAATTATTAAATAGTTAAGTTAACATTAATTGAGTACATCCATATATTCCACAACTCCAAATATTTCCGAGAATCTATACAAATTAAATTAATACAACACATATTGACAAATACAACAGTGGGAATTTAGACCGTACGTATCCGATCTAGTACAAATTGGCTTCCATCGCGGGGCTTGAACAGAAGAGGACACACCGGGATTTATTACAAATTGGCGCTCAACTTGTGTAGGGCTTAAGTTAAGTAACTATAAGTATAATAACATTACTTAACCAGAGCAGGCAACTGTGGGAGAATAAACATGCATACCAGAGGGAGATCAAGGATTAGGGCAGGAGAAACGGAGAAGGAAATAGACGAACAAGAACAGGAAATAGAATTAATAACAGACAGTGAAATGGAACAACAGACAGACGAAATAGCGGAAACTGAAATTATTGTAGACAAGGAAAGGGAAGTAATCGAAGAAGTTGCCCAAGGGGACCAAATAGATAAAGCAGGAGCCAGAGAAGGACTAAATTGGGAAAAATTAATGGAGTTAATGAGTAGTATTAATGAAAACTCAAAGAGACTGGAGGAAAAATTAGATAAAACAAATGAGGAAAATAAGGAAACTTTAAGAGAACAGTTTAGGAAAACAAATGAGGAAAATAAAGAAACCGCAAAACAAATGAACGAAAGATTAGATAGGAATGATGAGGGTTTAAGACAAATGAAGGAAGACATTTTACAAATACAGGAAGAAAATTTAAGACAAATTAATGAAAAAATTGAAAATCTTCATGTGACAATTAACCAGAAGGTGGACCAAAATAATGAGGAAAGGAAATTAGAAATAGCCAAAACAAATGAAGGGTTAGAAAAAACTAACGAAACAATAGTACAGGTTCGTGAAGAATTACAGAATAAAATTAACGACACAAAAATTGAGAATAAAACATTGGTCGAAGAAATCCAACAGGAAACTGTCAAAAAATGTGAGCAAATTAAAAACGAAGTACATCAGGTACGGGAAGAGAATAAGGAAGGTATTAAGCAAATACAGACAGACATGGGCGATCGACTCGAAAGGGTCTATGGCAATTTAAATAATATGGAAGGTCAAATCAATACCAATAAAAATAAAATAGAAGAGATTAATAGGCGTGAATTACAATTACAGGAGGAAGTAGATTCATGGCGGGATAGGACATGCCAAAATAGTCATACAAATAACCATGAGAACAGAGAATCGATTAATTTTCGTAATTATAAGCGCAATCCTATGGAATTTTTAAAGAGATTGGAAGAAGTGATCATAAGAAATAGAGAGAGTCGCTGGAGTATTATACGAAGCATGATTGATGAAACATTTAAGGATACTTATGATAATTGGTGGACAGCGGTGCGCCCGGATATACTGGACATGACTGAGTTCAAAAAACAATTTAAGGAGAAGTATTGGTCGGAATCGACCCAGAACATGATTAGGAATAATTTCAGTAACGGTCGATACGAAACAAATGTAGGCCAGTCCCCTACTTCATACTTTTTAGGAAAAGTATGTATGGCGCGGAACTTAGAGCCCCGAATTCCCGAAGAATGTTTGGTAATACAACTATCCTATCATTACGAGGAAGGGATAAAAAATGCGCGTATGTGTAGTCAAATCAAAACGATTCCAGCCATGGCCAAATTCTTGGAGAATTATGAGCACGAGAACCAATACCAAAGAAATAGAATGCTAAATCATAAATATCAGAAGTATGATAATAACGCGCCACCAGCCAATTCTCATAATAACGATCGCAATCGACCTGCGCATAACGTTAATACTAATAGAACACAAAATGAAAACACGAATAATAATTCCAGAAACTATAATTATCGCGGCAATAACAATTACAATTACCGTGATAGTCGCAATAATAGAGGAGATGCGGACAGACGACCCAATAATTATAGACATAACGTCAATTATATTTACTCCAGACCTCAAGGTAATCAGCGACGATACTACCCAAGGAGTCACCGATATGACAACCATTATGACCAATCTCGGCATGAAGACAACTACCCACATGATGGAAATTATAGGATAGCAGAACATAATACGGAGGATCGCACGGAAACAGTACAAAACCAACACAGTAATCAGAATGAAAATAGAGAAGAGGGAGTAAGCCCTCATTTAAACTAATAGAGGCAGTGAAAATTAATGAATACCCGTCACTGAACCGTAATCTTGGGGAACAACGATTAATAAATAAAATTAAGTGTAATCATAAAATAACCATAATTAATAACCACTATTTAAAGAATATCAGGGAAGATTTGTTAGAAGAGGATCAGAAACATGTAAACGGTAATAGTAATAACGAAATCATATATATATCAGCAAAATTCTAAAAGACAGTAAGACCAACTTACACAAATTATTTGAAATAACTATTATATATAAAACGAATTTAGTAAGAAACAAAAATTACTAAATCCAAAAGAAATATAATGAATAAATTCTAAAATGAAGTAAGGACAACTTATTATCAATCTTGAAGAAAAATACTTGGAATTTAAAAATAATTTGAGTTGAATACTACCACTAAATTTTGAAATACAATAAGAACAACTTATTAAAGATTACAGAAGAAAACGATAATTATTATTATTATGTGTATAAAGAATTAATGTGTATAATGAATAACAAACCCCAAGATTACAGAAGAAAACGATAATTATTATTATTATGTGTATAAAGAATTAATGTGTATAATGAATAACAAACCCCAAGATTACAGAAGAAAACGATAATTATTATTATTATGTGTATAAAGAAATAGTGTGAATAATGAAGAATGAACCCCAAGATAAAAGTTATTACCTCAAACCTACTTATCCAAAATAAAGAAGAAAAAAAAATCATATGACTTAAAATACATACTACATTGCCACATGATGGAACAATCTCAGTAAACGATTGAATGTAACTAATATAATGTTAAAGAAGACAAGAAGGAAAGAGTATTTATGAACATAATTCATTAAAAAATAAACAGCCAAAATAGTGAAATACGATAAGAGGAAGAATAATTAAGTATAAGGAATATATTTAGTAAGAAATACAATTATAATGATCAACACACAACAACTGATTAAAAAATATTGAGATCAGAAAAAAAAAAAAAAAAAAAAAAAACGAAGAAGATACTTAACATTACAATCTCAACAAAAATGAAAACAAAAATGATTACAATTGATAACTGTCAAAGTCAATATTAACGAATGTTTAAGGAATTAAAATGGAACTACGAAATATGAAGAATAGTAATGAAAAAATATAAATGCAACAAAGAAAAAATCTTTTCCCAAATATTTATTATTAAATGATTAAAGAGATTATTAGGAGATTATTATTATATTTTATAGCTGACTGTAGATGAATTCCAGCAGTACTATATTAAGATGTAGTGTGGGCAGCAGAGTATGAAGCCAAACAGTGCCTCTCTGAACTGTACCAACGCATGTGTTAGGGATTGTTAGGGAAATTAAATATTTAAGGAATATTAGAGTAGTTGCAAAAATAAATTCAGTTTCCAAAGGAATAGGACGAAGAAAACAGAAAGAAGCGAGTTGACAGAAGAATAATGAAAAATGCAGTAATTATAGTAATTATAAATAGGAGAGATGTAAAACTAATGTATCAGTGAATAGTGTAGCCAGTTACCAACAAATAATGTGTAAAAAAAAAAAAAAAATTATCAAGAATCAAGAATGTTAAATAAAATGATGAAATGTTATTAAATAAAAAAGGTACTAGTACTAGTCTAATGAAGTTACATTGAGAAGACCATCGTCAACCATTAACAATGAAATTAAGAAAAGGCATGTGAAAAAGGCAAGTTTATTTGACCTAAACTTTATTCAGGTAAACTAAACTTTTTTAGGAGGGGAAGCATATGTAGCGCAACAAAAATGATAGCATTTATGCTACATAAAAGAAGATTCACAGATTGATAAATAAATTGATACTTAATCCAATAATAGAACAGAGACCCAATTATGACAATTATAGTCATAGACAAAATAAATAAGAATGCAAGGTAGCGTTGAATAGAATAAACGAACCTGTAAAATAAATAATAGCTAATGATATATGTTTAATAAAAAACAAAACAGAAAAATGAAACAATGACTTAATTTATGGTAATAACAGATAAGAATTTTGTGTTAAAAAAGTATTATATTATGACAAAAATGTTATGATAAAGTTTATGTGATGTTATATCAAATATGTGTTGAGTTCATGAAAAATAATGAAACAAATAGTGTTATTCAATGACTGTCATAGAATGAAGTGTGAGGCAGTTAACCAATGTTCATAAGTTCGAATTTTGTTATATGTGATCGAGAGATCAAGATAAATTTGTTATTAGATGTAGAAAAATAATTGTTTATACAAATGTTAATAATTAAGTTTTGATTGTATGTACGAATTTATATAAGAGGGACTATAGATGCCTAACAGACATAACCACAGGTAGATCAATTTACAATAAAAGGCCTAACAGCCAAAAATACTAAATAAACACTTATAACTTAAAGGTTAGATACATCAATTAATAATAATTAATAAATACCGGTACACTATGAAGAGCTAGAAAGAAGAAAAAACATTAAGTTAATAATAATATTTAATAAAATTTATACAAATTATAATAATACCATAATGCCATAATATCGATTGGTAAAAAATAATATCGAAGGTGGATTAAATATAATAAAAAAGGAAAAAAACGGAATTATATCAAAAAACCAGTAGAAGATGTGTATAAAATAATAAACCAGCTATCGGTAAAATTACATTCCGATAGGACAGCAAATTGACAAAGAATAGACAACAAAATATATGAAAGAAACACTATATAGTCAAACGTGTGGAAGCGGAAATTAATATAGGTTGCTAGGGAAAAAAAATTTAAGAAGAAGATTGTTGATTTATAAAATAACAAGAATTGCTTTTGTAAAAACTGAACGTGATGATTTAAAAAACCCAAGAAGAATATATTGAATCGTAATATTCGAAATCAAGAGATACGATTATAAAGAAGATAAAATTATAATGATAATACTTACATCTATCACTAACACAGATTAATAAAATAACGATATATTATGAAATAATAATCGAGAACAAATAACCAAATTCTACAAGAAGAAACTTGGACTGTCCCATGTCCGAAGGGAATTGATAAATAGTAATCAAATATAAAGAGTTAACAATAACACAACCCATAATATTCACAACACCAGAAATTATAACCTTGCAAATACACGGAACAACACTAACTGCTTCAACCGAAGGAAGAACCTATTTGGATCTTGACGGTGCAGAAGAAACATCAATCGTGCTGTAAAACAATTCAGAAGCTGTATTCCGAAGTGGACAGGACAAGATTTACTTTTATTAAACGGAAGAAAGAAAACTGTGCTTCATAATTGACCAGAACAACGAATTTAGCGATCAACTGCCAACGTGATTTGTTTCGTTAGAGACTGGTAAAGTTATATTATATTAATCATACTAAATACACAACACATAATTTTTGTAAATCTTGCATTCTTAGTATGTATTTTTAGTCTTCCCCACAGTTACAAGAACCTTCACACCCTGAAATAAATAAAATACGAATCAAATATAATATTTAACCAAATATAAACAAAGGGTTAAATAATCAACAATCGATACCTGAATCTATAGTCCCAACATATATTAATTGGAATATATCTTAGTTAATGTGAATTGATAAACAAATAAAGAACCTTTATATATTTGTCACACCTTGTTATTTGGAGTATGGTTTAGTGAACTGGAACAAAAGTAACTGAATAAGTAGAGAATAAATAGTTAATATAAACATCGGATAACCTACAAGTTTCGTTGAGCCGATGCTACAGCGCTTATAGCGGAATTATCTGACACCAAAGAGGGAGCGTAAAAATATAAAATCAGACAGAACTCTCTTCAAGGCATAATAGGGTTGGATGAAATTGTAGGATAAATCTTAAGTTATTTAAGTTCTAGGCACACTAACACTGATAATTATTAAATAGTTAAGTTAACATTAATTGAGTACATCCATATATTCCACAACTCCAAATATTTCCGAGAATCTATACAAATTAAATTAATACAACACATATTGACAAATACAACAGTGGGAATTTAGACCGTACGTATCCGATCTAGTACAAATTGGCTTCCATCGCGGGGCTTGAACAGAAGAGGACACACCGGGATTTATTACAAATTGGCGCTCAACTTGTGTAGGGCTTAAGTTAAGTAACTATAAGTATAATAACATTACTTAACCAGAGCAGGCAACTGTGGGAGAATAAACATGCATACCAGAGGGAGATCAAGGATTAGGGCAGGAGAAACGGAGAAGGAAATAGACGAACAAGAACAGGAAATAGAATTAATAACAGACAGTGAAATGGAACAACAGACAGACGAAATAGCGGAAACTGAAATTATTGTAGACAAGGAAAGGGAAGTAATCGAAGAAGTTGCCCAAGGGGACCAAATAGATAAAGCAGGAGCCAGAGAAGGACTAAATTGGGAAAAATTAATGGAGTTAATGAGTAGTATTAATGAAAACTCAAAGAGACTGGAGGAAAAATTAGATAAAACAAATGAGGAAAATAAGGAAACTTTAAGAGAACAGTTTAGGAAAACAAATGAGGAAAATAAAGAAACCGCAAAACAAATGAACGAAAGATTAGATAGGAATGATGAGGGTTTAAGACAAATGAAGGAAGACATTTTACAAATACAGGAAGAAAATTTAAGACAAATTAATGAAAAAATTGAAAATCTTCATGTGACAATTAACCAGAAGGTGGACCAAAATAATGAGGAAAGGAAATTAGAAATAGCCAAAACAAATGAAGGGTTAGAAAAAACTAACGAAACAATAGTACAGGTTCGTGAAGAATTACAGAATAAAATTAACGACACAAAAATTGAGAATAAAACATTGGTCGAAGAAATCCAACAGGAAACTGTCAAAAAATGTGAGCAAATTAAAAACGAAGTACATCAGGTACGGGAAGAGAATAAGGAAGGTATTAAGCAAATACAGACAGACATGGGCGATCGACTCGAAAGGGTCTATGGCAATTTAAATAATATGGAAGGTCAAATCAATACCAATAAAAATAAAATAGAAGAGATTAATAGGCGTGAATTACAATTACAGGAGGAAGTAGATTCATGGCGGGATAGGACATGCCAAAATAGTCATACAAATAACCATGAGAACAGAGAATCGATTAATTTTCGTAATTATAAGCGCAATCCTATGGAATTTTTAAAGAGATTGGAAGAAGTGATCATAAGAAATAGAGAGAGTCGCTGGAGTATTATACGAAGCATGATTGATGAAACATTTAAGGATACTTATGATAATTGGTGGACAGCGGTGCGCCCGGATATACTGGACATGACTGAGTTCAAAAAACAATTTAAGGAGAAGTATTGGTCGGAATCGACCCAGAACATGATTAGGAATAATTTCAGTAACGGTCGATACGAAACAAATGTAGGCCAGTCCCCTACTTCATACTTTTTAGGAAAAGTATGTATGGCGCGGAACTTAGAGCCCCGAATTCCCGAAGAATGTTTGGTAATACAACTATCCTATCATTACGAGGAAGGGATAAAAAATGCGCGTATGTGTAGTCAAATCAAAACGATTCCAGCCATGGCCAAATTCTTGGAGAATTATGAGCACGAGAACCAATACCAAAGAAATAGAATGCTAAATCATAAATATCAGAAGTATGATAATAACGCGCCACCAGCCAATTCTCATAATAACGATCGCAATCGACCTGCGCATAACGTTAATACTAATAGAACACAAAATGAAAACACGAATAATAATTCCAGAAACTATAATTATCGCGGCAATAACAATTACAATTACCGTGATAGTCGCAATAATAGAGGAGATGCGGACAGACGACCCAATAATTATAGACATAACGTCAATTATATTTACTCCAGACCTCAAGGTAATCAGCGACGATACTACCCAAGGAGTCACCGATATGACAACCATTATGACCAATCTCGGCATGAAGACAACTACCCACATGATGGAAATTATAGGATAGCAGAACATAATACGGAGGATCGCACGGAAACAGTACAAAACCAACACAGTAATCAGAATGAAAATAGAGAAGAGGGAGTAAGCCCTCATTTAAACTAATAGAGGCAGTGAAAATTAATGAATACCCGTCACTGAACCGTAATCTTGGGGAACAACGATTAATAAATAAAATTAAGTGTAATCATAAAATAACCATAATTAATAACCACTATTTAAAGAATATCAGGGAAGATTTGTTAGAAGAGGATCAGAAACATGTAAACGGTAATAGTAATAACGAAATCATATATATATCAGCAAAATTCTAAAAGACAGTAAGACCAACTTACACAAATTATTTGAAATAACTATTATATATAAAACGAATTTAGTAAGAAACAAAAATTACTAAATCCAAAAGAAATATAATGAATAAATTCTAAAATGAAGTAAGGACAACTTATTATCAATCTTGAAGAAAAATACTTGGAATTTAAAAATAATTTGAGTTGAATACTACCACTAAATTTTGAAATACAATAAGAACAACTTATTAAAGATTACAGAAGAAAACGATAATTATTATTATTATGTGTATAAAGAATTAATGTGTATAATGAATAACAAACCCCAAGATTACAGAAGAAAACGATAATTATTATTATTATGTGTATAAAGAATTAATGTGTATAATGAATAACAAACCCCAAGATTACAGAAGAAAACGATAATTATTATTATTATGTGTATAAAGAAATAGTGTGAATAATGAAGAATGAACCCCAAGATAAAAGTTATTACCTCAAACCTACTTATCCAAAATAAAGAAGAAAAAAAAATCATATGACTTAAAATACATACTACATTGCCACATGATGGAACAATCTCAGTAAACGATTGAATGTAACTAATATAATGTTAAAGAAGACAAGAAGGAAAGAGTATTTATGAACATAATTCATTAAAAAATAAACAGCCAAAATAGTGAAATACGATAAGAGGAAGAATAATTAAGTATAAGGAATATATTTAGTAAGAAATACAATTATAATGATCAACACACAACAACTGATTAAAAAATATTGAGATCAGAAAAAAAAAAAAAAAAAAAAAAAACGAAGAAGATACTTAACATTACAATCTCAACAAAAATGAAAACAAAAATGATTACAATTGATAACTGTCAAAGTCAATATTAACGAATGTTTAAGGAATTAAAATGGAACTACGAAATATGAAGAATAGTAATGAAAAAATATAAATGCAACAAAGAAAAAATCTTTTCCCAAATATTTATTATTAAATGATTAAAGAGATTATTAGGAGATTATTATTATATTTTATAGCTGACTGTAGATGAATTCCAGCAGTACTATATTAAGATGTAGTGTGGGCAGCAGAGTATGAAGCCAAACAGTGCCTCTCTGAACTGTACCAACGCATGTGTTAGGGATTGTTAGGGAAATTAAATATTTAAGGAATATTAGAGTAGTTGCAAAAATAAATTCAGTTTCCAAAGGAATAGGACGAAGAAAACAGAAAGAAGCGAGTTGACAGAAGAATAATGAAAAATGCAGTAATTATAGTAATTATAAATAGGAGAGATGTAAAACTAATGTATCAGTGAATAGTGTAGCCAGTTACCAACAAATAATGTGTAAAAAAAAAAAAAAAATTATCAAGAATCAAGAATGTTAAATAAAATGATGAAATGTTATTAAATAAAAAAGGTACTAGTACTAGTCTAATGAAGTTACATTGAGAAGACCATCGTCAACCATTAACAATGAAATTAAGAAAAGGCATGTGAAAAAGGCAAGTTTATTTGACCTAAACTTTATTCAGGTAAACTAAACTTTTTTAGGAGGGGAAGCATATGTAGCGCAACAAAAATGATAGCATTTATGCTACATAAAAGAAGATTCACAGATTGATAAATAAATTGATACTTAATCCAATAATAGAACAGAGACCCAATTATGACAATTATAGTCATAGACAAAATAAATAAGAATGCAAGGTAGCGTTGAATAGAATAAACGAACCTGTAAAATAAATAATAGCTAATGATATATGTTTAATAAAAAACAAAACAGAAAAATGAAACAATGACTTAATTTATGGTAATAACAGATAAGAATTTTGTGTTAAAAAAGTATTATATTATGACAAAAATGTTATGATAAAGTTTATGTGATGTTATATCAAATATGTGTTGAGTTCATGAAAAATAATGAAACAAATAGTGTTATTCAATGACTGTCATAGAATGAAGTGTGAGGCAGTTAACCAATGTTCATAAGTTCGAATTTTGTTATATGTGATCGAGAGATCAAGATAAATTTGTTATTAGATGTAGAAAAATAATTGTTTATACAAATGTTAATAATTAAGTTTTGATTGTATGTACGAATTTATATAAGAGGGACTATAGATGCCTAACAGACATAACCACAGGTAGATCAATTTACAATAAAAGGCCTAACAGCCAAAAATACTAAATAAACACTTATAACTTAAAGGTTAGATACATCAATTAATAATAATTAATAAATACCGGTACACTATGAAGAGCTAGAAAGAAGAAAAAACATTAAGTTAATAATAATATTTAATAAAATTTATACAAATTATAATAATACCATAATGCCATAATATCGATTGGTAAAAAATAATATCGAAGGTGGATTAAATATAATAAAAAAGGAAAAAAACGGAATTATATCAAAAAACCAGTAGAAGATGTGTATAAAATAATAAACCAGCTATCGGTAAAATTACATTCCGATAGGACAGCAAATTGACAAAGAATAGACAACAAAATATATGAAAGAAACACTATATAGTCAAACGTGTGGAAGCGGAAATTAATATAGGTTGCTAGGGAAAAAAAATTTAAGAAGAAGATTGTTGATTTATAAAATAACAAGAATTGCTTTTGTAAAAACTGAACGTGATGATTTAAAAAACCCAAGAAGAATATATTGAATCGTAATATTCGAAATCAAGAGATACGATTATAAAGAAGATAAAATTATAATGATAATACTTACATCTATCACTAACACAGATTAATAAAATAACGATATATTATGAAATAATAATCGAGAACAAATAACCAAATTCTACAAGAAGAAACTTGGACTGTCCCATGTCCGAAGGGAATTGATAAATAGTAATCAAATATAAAGAGTTAACAATAACACAACCCATAATATTCACAACACCAGAAATTATAACCTTGCAAATACACGGAACAACACTAACTGCTTCAACCGAAGGAAGAACCTATTTGGATCTTGACGGTGCAGAAGAAACATCAATCGTGCTGTAAAACAATTCAGAAGCTGTATTCCGAAGTGGACAGGACAAGATTTACTTTTATTAAACGGAAGAAAGAAAACTGTGCTTCATAATTGACCAGAACAACGAATTTAGCGATCAACTGCCAACGTGATTTGTTTCGTTAGAGACTGGTAAAGTTATATTATATTAATCATACTAAATACACAACACATAATTTTTGTAAATCTTGCATTCTTAGTATGTATTTTTAGTCTTCCCCACAGTTACAAGAACCTTCACACCCTGAAATAAATAAAATACGAATCAAATATAATATTTAACCAAATATAAACAAAGGGTTAAATAATCAACAATCGATACCTGAATCTATAGTCCCAACATATATTAATTGGAATATATCTTAGTTAATGTGAATTGATAAACAAATAAAGAACCTTTATATATTTGTCACACCTTGTTATTTGGAGTATGGTTTAGTGAACTGGAACAAAAGTAACTGAATAAGTAGAGAATAAATAGTTAATATAAACATCGGATAACCTACAAGTTTCGTTGAGCCGATGCTACAGCGCTTATAGCGGAATTATCTGACACCAAAGAGGGAGCGTAAAAATATAAAATCAGACAGAACTCTCTTCAAGGCATAATAGGGTTGGATGAAATTGTAGGATAAATCTTAAGTTATTTAAGTTCTAGGCACACTAACACTGATAATTATTAAATAGTTAAGTTAACATTAATTGAGTACATCCATATATTCCACAACTCCAAATATTTCCGAGAATCTATACAAATTAAATTAATACAACACATATTGACAAATACAACAGTGGGAATTTAGACCGTACGTATCCGATCTAGTACAAATTGGCTTCCATCGCGGGGCTTGAACAGAAGAGGACACACCGGGATTTATTACAAATTGGCGCTCAACTTGTGTAGGGCTTAAGTTAAGTAACTATAAGTATAATAACATTACTTAACCAGAGCAGGCAACTGTGGGAGAATAAACATGCATACCAGAGGGAGATCAAGGATTAGGGCAGGAGAAACGGAGAAGGAAATAGACGAACAAGAACAGGAAATAGAATTAATAACAGACAGTGAAATGGAACAACAGACAGACGAAATAGCGGAAACTGAAATTATTGTAGACAAGGAAAGGGAAGTAATCGAAGAAGTTGCCCAAGGGGACCAAATAGATAAAGCAGGAGCCAGAGAAGGACTAAATTGGGAAAAATTAATGGAGTTAATGAGTAGTATTAATGAAAACTCAAAGAGACTGGAGGAAAAATTAGATAAAACAAATGAGGAAAATAAGGAAACTTTAAGAGAACAGTTTAGGAAAACAAATGAGGAAAATAAAGAAACCGCAAAACAAATGAACGAAAGATTAGATAGGAATGATGAGGGTTTAAGACAAATGAAGGAAGACATTTTACAAATACAGGAAGAAAATTTAAGACAAATTAATGAAAAAATTGAAAATCTTCATGTGACAATTAACCAGAAGGTGGACCAAAATAATGAGGAAAGGAAATTAGAAATAGCCAAAACAAATGAAGGGTTAGAAAAAACTAACGAAACAATAGTACAGGTTCGTGAAGAATTACAGAATAAAATTAACGACACAAAAATTGAGAATAAAACATTGGTCGAAGAAATCCAACAGGAAACTGTCAAAAAATGTGAGCAAATTAAAAACGAAGTACATCAGGTACGGGAAGAGAATAAGGAAGGTATTAAGCAAATACAGACAGACATGGGCGATCGACTCGAAAGGGTCTATGGCAATTTAAATAATATGGAAGGTCAAATCAATACCAATAAAAATAAAATAGAAGAGATTAATAGGCGTGAATTACAATTACAGGAGGAAGTAGATTCATGGCGGGATAGGACATGCCAAAATAGTCATACAAATAACCATGAGAACAGAGAATCGATTAATTTTCGTAATTATAAGCGCAATCCTATGGAATTTTTAAAGAGATTGGAAGAAGTGATCATAAGAAATAGAGAGAGTCGCTGGAGTATTATACGAAGCATGATTGATGAAACATTTAAGGATACTTATGATAATTGGTGGACAGCGGTGCGCCCGGATATACTGGACATGACTGAGTTCAAAAAACAATTTAAGGAGAAGTATTGGTCGGAATCGACCCAGAACATGATTAGGAATAATTTCAGTAACGGTCGATACGAAACAAATGTAGGCCAGTCCCCTACTTCATACTTTTTAGGAAAAGTATGTATGGCGCGGAACTTAGAGCCCCGAATTCCCGAAGAATGTTTGGTAATACAACTATCCTATCATTACGAGGAAGGGATAAAAAATGCGCGTATGTGTAGTCAAATCAAAACGATTCCAGCCATGGCCAAATTCTTGGAGAATTATGAGCACGAGAACCAATACCAAAGAAATAGAATGCTAAATCATAAATATCAGAAGTATGATAATAACGCGCCACCAGCCAATTCTCATAATAACGATCGCAATCGACCTGCGCATAACGTTAATACTAATAGAACACAAAATGAAAACACGAATAATAATTCCAGAAACTATAATTATCGCGGCAATAACAATTACAATTACCGTGATAGTCGCAATAATAGAGGAGATGCGGACAGACGACCCAATAATTATAGACATAACGTCAATTATATTTACTCCAGACCTCAAGGTAATCAGCGACGATACTACCCAAGGAGTCACCGATATGACAACCATTATGACCAATCTCGGCATGAAGACAACTACCCACATGATGGAAATTATAGGATAGCAGAACATAATACGGAGGATCGCACGGAAACAGTACAAAACCAACACAGTAATCAGAATGAAAATAGAGAAGAGGGAGTAAGCCCTCATTTAAACTAATAGAGGCAGTGAAAATTAATGAATACCCGTCACTGAACCGTAATCTTGGGGAACAACGATTAATAAATAAAATTAAGTGTAATCATAAAATAACCATAATTAATAACCACTATTTAAAGAATATCAGGGAAGATTTGTTAGAAGAGGATCAGAAACATGTAAACGGTAATAGTAATAACGAAATCATATATATTATCAGCAAAATTCTAAAAGACAGTAAGACCAACTTACACAAATTATTTGAAATAACTATTATATATAAAACGAATTTAGTAAGAAACAAAAATTACTAAATCCAAAAGAAATATAATGAATAAATTCTAAAATGAAGTAAGGACAACTTATTATCAATCTTGAAGAAAAATACTTGGAATTTAAAAATAATTTGAGTTGAATACTACCACTAAATTTTGAAATACAATAAGAACAACTTATTAAAGATTACAGAAGAAAACGATAATTATTATTATTATGTGTATAAAGAATTAATGTGTATAATGAATAACAAACCCCAAGATTACAGAAGAAAACGATAATTATTATTATTATGTGTATAAAGAATTAATGCATATAATGAATAACAAACCCCAAGATTACAGAAGAAAACGATAATTATATTATTATGTGTATAAAGAAATAGTGTGAATAATGAAGAATGAACCCCAAGATAAAAGTTATTACCTCAAACCTACTTATCCAAAATAAAGAAGAAAAAAAAATCATATGACTTAAAATACATACTACATTGCCACATGATGGAACAATCTCAGTAAACGATTGAATGTAACTAATATAATGTTAAAGAAGACAAGAAGGAAAGAGTATTTATGAACATAATTCATTAAAAAATAAACAGCCAAAATAGTGAAATACGATAAGAGGAAGAATAATTAAGTATAAGGAATATATTTAGTAAGAAATACAATTATAATGATCAACACACAACAACTGATTAAAAAATATTGAGATCAGAAAAAAAAAAAAAAAAAAAAAAAACGAAGAAGATACTTAACATTACAATCTCAACAAAAATGAAAACAAAAATGATTACAATTGATAACTGTCAAAGTCAATATTAACGAATGTTTAAGGAATTAAAATGGAACTACGAAATATGAAGAATAGTAATGAAAAAATATAAATGCAACAAAGAAAAAATCTTTTCCCAAATATTTATTATTAAATGATTAAAGAGATTATTAGGAGATTATTATTATATTTTATAGCTGACTGTAGATGAATTCCAGCAGTACTATATTAAGATGTAGTGTGGGCAGCAGAGTATGAAGCCAAACAGTCTCTCTGAACTGTACCAACGCATGTGTTAGGGATTGTTAGGGAAATTAAATATTTAAGGAATATTAGAGTAGTTGCAAAAATAAATTCAGTTTCCAAAGGAATAGGACGAAGAAAACAGAAAGAAGCGAGTTGA
>JAWRYS010000076.1:0-24465 GCA_034769895.1 Magicicada septendecula | reverse complement strand
GTGTCGATTTTTAAGCAGAGGAGTATGTGACGATTTTAAAAGAGGAAAAAATGAAATAAAAGAAATTTAAAATAATTTAAAATCTCACATTAAAACAGAACATAAACCCCTAATGAAAATGATAATGTAACCCCGCAATAATACCCAAAATAAATAGTTTTAAAACCAAAAAGAATTCTATAATAAAATTGCGATAACACCCCTTAATAATTAACCCGGCTTTAACCTGCCGAAACCGGCATCAACACGCATAATTACCCGTGAATATGACTAATAATTGTATTAAATCGGAACTTGATAAAAAACATAAAGATGTACAATAATAAAATAATAAGTAAGAGATACCGTAGTATAATTAAATATAGTTAAATATGTCAGAGAATAAACGAGTAAATATTAATCGAATATGGAACTACTTTTATGCTGAATAGTAAGTGAAGCGAGATTACTACTCTGACCCCTTAACTAATAAACTAGTTGTGATGGAGCGGTCGAGGCGTAAACAGCATACTGCCGAGATGCGGTATAGTAATTATATTTTCAAAAATTAATAAACTCACAGTTGAGACGTAGCGGCACTAAATACAAATTTAAACAACATGTGAACCGCGAATATAATCTACAAGTATAATTAAAATAAATAGGTAGTGAACAAGTGAGTGTGAATGAGAATTGAGCGTCTATGACATCTCTAGAAATCTAAACAATAAAGTGTATGTAATTAGAAATATGGTGAAATCATAATGTGAAACTCAATAACTAAATCAACATGTGACGTGATTACAAGTGAATAAAACTTTTGTGTAAAAGTCCAAAACAACAAGCGATTACTACAACTTATTAAAAAAGGAGAGAACCAGGACTCACCATGACTAAAATGACCTCCGAACTTCACCAACAAAAGAAACCTGATCTTCAGAAGAAAACTACAAGACACCAGGACAACCGAGAGAGTCGCCGATTTGCCGAGGATGATACCCACAGGTGACACTGAACTTTGAATTCAGTGGTTCAAAACTTGAAGTATAATATTGTATGATAAACACTAAATAGATAAAAACTGAACGTTAAGTAAAACAAGAAAGACTGATTTAATTAAATTAAATGTAATTTCATGTTTAGCAATAACATGCGTTAATTTAAATAATTTTTGGTTAAATAAAGCAGTATTTAAGATAACACAAGAATAAATATTATAAATGTAATATCATATGCTGAAACGAAGTACTCGGATCCGAGGGTATTAATAAAAGAAAAACTATGTTAACTCAGTACTAAATTACTCTAATTCTCTTTGTACAAGAGGTACAAATGTTTTAGCTTTAATATACTCATTGCTAAATTTATGTAATAAAGAGATGTCATGGTTATCCAAAAGGTGAGTGAATATATCTACCAAATCCCTTGTCAATATCCCTCAATTCACGGGACCCTATTTAACATTTGTGTACTTAATAGTTATTTATGATTTTGTAAAGAATATGGCAGCCTTGTTTAATTGACCTGAGCCAATTAACCAGGTTCCCGAATTGTAACGTGTGCAAAACGTTTCAATGTTAGTGTCAAAATTGTTTGTCCTCTTGTGTGGTGTGAACGAGAGCTAGTTCAGGAGTGGGTCAGGTCTCCGCAACACTAGGGAACCCAGGGTCTACTTGAAGGAAGGACAGTACTCAAGTTTTTCTAATTGTTGTGATTATGTTACGTTGTTACGTTTTGTGTATTGTGTAATTCTGGTGGGGGTATGTTATCAGAGACTGCCCAACCCTATTTCCAGCGTTCTCCAGAAACTTCCGGTGTTGGATGGACAAGATGAGGGCAAGTTGTTAGTTTTCTTGGATCTTGTCCTGCAGTTGGCGGATTTCCCGGGGCTGTCCGATGGGGTACTTTTGTCCCTTATATATCCGTATTGCTGGGGTTCACTGGCTGCTCTGGTCACCAACACTCTGCGTCGTGGCGGCAGTATTGACGCTCTCCATGGGGAGGTGTTGGACTTCTTCATACCCCGTCATCGACGTGAACAGTTGCGGTTTAAGATGTTCTATCGTGTACAGGCCAACAAAGAGGCGTTGGCGGACTTTGTGCAGAGTATACGGAGAGCTGCCCGTATTTTAAGGTTGGGGTTGCCCGAGGGGGACATTATCCAAGTAATCCTGGAAGGGTGACTCCCCAGGAGAAATCTCGTTTGGTGTTCGCAGACCGTCCACGTTGTTTTGCGGACCTGGACCGGTTGGGTGTGTTTGCCAGAATGGTCCAGGCAAGTGACGAGTCCCGGGAAAGAGCTACCAGAGGTGACCCATACTCAAGTGGTTCGTTAGAAAGAGCAAAAAACGACAAATGTGGTGGTTGGTGGAGAACACAAGAAACCGGAAAAAAAACTGAATATTTTAGAGGTAATGAAAGCTATAAGGAGGTAGCAAGTGAAAATACAACAGTTACAGAAGAGAAAACAAATAAGTATGAAATTAACAGTAGAAGAAGAAGTTATATTAGTGAACAACCACCGGCAAGTAGGGATCCTTTAGCCAGGCTTTATTCCTATTTGGAAAAAAGTGAAAGTTTAAACGTTCCAGATGAAGTGCAAGTGCCTAATAGAGTAGTGGATGAAGAAGGTGAAGATGAAGAAGAAGATACGGGGGAGCAGTCTGAAGATGCTGCACATGGTAGTGTATTTATAGGTGTTAAAGAGACTGAAGTTTCTGAGGTTGCAGATGAACACGAGGTCATCCATACTCCAAGTATAATTGAAGGAGATGAGGTAGAAGTTTATGATGAATTTGGTGGCAGTATTGTGGAGTATGCTGATGAAAATGATGTAATGTGTGCAGATTTGCAGCTGGCTTCTATATGTGATGCTGAGGGTTCTGATGAATGGAAAGAGGTTTTGTATGGACCAGATGAGCAACGGGAAGATGGTGAGAATGTGCCGTGTTGTGGTGGTGATTTGGATTATGGGGACGAAGAAGGGGAAATTGTAGAAGAGGAGGAAGAGGATGAGGAAGAAGTAGAAGAGGAGGAAGAGAATGAGGAAGAAGTGGAAGAGGAAGAAGAGGACTACAAGGAAGAAGGAATAGAGGAAGAAGAAGAGGAAGGGTTGGAAGAAGGAGAAGCAGGAGAGGCAGAAACGGAGGATTTAGATGATGAGGATAATCCAAATCGGAGTGAAGGTAGGGATGTAAGTTGTCTTGATTCTGATTCAGAAGAAACAAATCAGTACAGCTCAACACGAGATAATTTCTCAGCAAGTGATGTTCGGAAGGAACAAGTACATAAAGTCTGTCATGGAAAAGGGAGAAGAGATGGGTAGCAGGTAGATGTTCCCCACAGTCCCAGTGGTGGTCGTCTACTTCAGGGACGCACCCCTGCCTGCGCGAGCCTTGGTTTTCTCCATTCATCCTTATTTCCAGAGGAAGCCATGTCCTTACCTCGAGTCCTAGCTCTTGACCTTTCAATGATCCTTACCCTTTTCATCTTCCCCATTTTCCTAACCCTCCCCTTAGAGAAACATAAAATAAAAAATAAAAAATATTAGAGAAAGGAATAAAAAAATCAAAAAAGGAGTTAGAAAAGAATTTAGTTAGAAATGTTGTGACTAGGTTGGTGTGGTGATGTTAGTGTTAGATTGTTGGTTGTCGTTTCATGGGGATACTAAATGTTGTCCAGGGGAGTTATATTCAGAGTATTTTCTAAGTACAGAGGAGGTGAAATGTTAAAAGTATTGACCTATAATGTGAGACGTATCAATATAAGCTTCGAGGCGACTGCGGTATTGCCATGTCGCTTCACTCCCCGTCCTCCCCGCCTTTGCCTACGCATAACCAAGTGTAACGTGTGACAACGCTGGAGGGCGAGGGGCAGGGAAGAGCTGTTACTATTGTGTAACCTCGAAGCTTACAATGCTAAATCCCATACTATAGTAAATTATAAGCAGCTGTATCATTGTAAACTATGTGATTGAGGCGAGTTGGACCCTGACCCGGTGATAGTCGGCTGCACGGTGGAATTTAATTGTTGTTTTCTTATTCTGATAAACCCATGCTTGTCTCATCTAACTGTTCTATGTTTGATATATCTATTTCACGGTCTACCTGGTTTGTTCATCAGCTGATTTATTATTGATATTGAATTTTGTTGTTAGGTACCGTGCCGCATTCTCGGTTGATTTCCCTGGTGTTTCTTTCCATTGAGAGAGAGTGTTGTATAGACTGTTCAGTAGAGAAGTAACCCCCCCCCTTCTAGTTATGGTGTGCAGTCGATCTGTTAAATAAGAGAGATGGGATTGATGTTCGCGTGCCCTCGGCGCGGTCTTCTCTGCCTAGTTAATCGGGTCCGTCCGCCCTAGTGTAGGGATGTGGGCCAGCCATATGTCAAGGATTGTGATGCCTCGTTTTGCTGCATATGGCTGGTCGGTCCAAGAGGTGGACAGTAGTGGTATGGTCACTCACATATCCAGGTCAGTGATACCTTGTTTGGTCTTTGGATGCGTATGTGAGTGGCAGCAGTAGAGGTAGGTGGTGGTCACCAGAGAGGGTGACGTGTAGGGGCGGTCCAGTGAGGTTGGCATGGTGGAGAGGGTTGCATGGGGATGATCATGGTTGAGAGTTTTTCAGTCCTGGGAGGGGGGGATAGAAGTTGTCCTGAGTAGGTATCGGTCTTTGAGTCTCAGGGTGTGAGTTGGGAGGTCAGAACTCAGGGGGCATCCACGAGTCTTGTCTTTCGTCTTTTCTCCTTCTATCTCTTATCACTGTATGCTGACCCTGATCAAGTCAGCATGCAGTACCCGCACACTTACATAAATACACCTATATGCACACAGGCATATACACTACACTTCTTCCTTCCTCTTCCTTCGTTTTCACCCTGAGTCTCTGTCTTCCTAAGGGCGGCGATTTTTCTTGAGATTCACCGGAGGAGCCTTGTGGTATAGAAGATTGGGGGTACTATGCATGGTACCCCAAGTTTCAAGTGTGTGGCAATTATGTTGCCTTTTTGGGGTGGTGGTGTGCCGCGATTTCTCAAAGAAATCGCGACTACTATTCAATAAATTATAATTTATTACTAATTGGGAATTGGGGCTTATTATTTTGTTTTACATGGTCGGCCCGCCTCGCGTTCTGCTTTACCGTTTTTCAGGGATACTGTATGCCGGCACGATCTGGTGGGGAAAATGGTTAGGTTCGCTAATCAGGCTCACGTCCTGCACGCTTGAGTTAGTCGCCGGCCTGCTACAAAAGCGAACACAGCGTCTCTTCCGGCAGCGCAGAGCTTCTATAAATTGTGTTTTTTTCTTCTCTATCATGCATAAATAAACGCTCAGACCTCCGGTGAGTACATTAAGGATATATTATTCATTTTATTGTACAAAGTTTAAATTTAAACCATAATTGACTTAGATGTGAATGGACCAAATTTTGAAGCATGCCTCGTGGTCGTGAATTTAATGTATGTTCATTGTCAAGTATTTGGATTTATTTAACACTGAAACTGCCTAACAACTTGTATTTTGTAAATAGTAAGTGCCTATTTCAAAATGGGTATAAAAATTATGTATTTTGCGAGACTTTGATGAGTTGACTGTGCGAGCACGTGCTGTATGAACTTGTAACCTGTCATAATATGTTAACGTTGTATACGCATGTGAGTGTGCATTATAAATCGAACCAAATCAAGTGGAATTGAGGCCTTGTGTGTGATCTAGTAATTTAAAAACAAAAGTTCAACGTCTTATAATGAACATAGTGGAATTGGTTTGGGGTGGCATGTGTGTGTTATGGTTTAGTGGTCAGTCAATTAATTATTATTAATGTCTAGGGTTCCCGATGCAGTCGGAAATTTGACTCCAGCATGGTGTAATTCCAGCTTCACCATGACCTGAACACCTTTAGACACTAGTTCCTGGCTGCTGGAGGAGAAGCCACTGTAAAGCATGCCACTGTAACCACCTGGACCAAATGAGATGATATTTAAACAATTTTTACTTACACTAGGCCTCTACAGGAAACACCATGTTTTGTGCATTTAACAATCCATAAAAAAACTCAAGTTATTCTTCATTGTAATTCACTATGACTTCCACCTCCTAATGCCGTTTGATTGTGCTCATGTCCAGCTGGACAGAATTTTGGCTGCAAACTTTCAGTAAAATTGTGATCATAATGTAATTACGCTCCAGATTAATTGTAGGCCTGGTCGCCAGCATGTGTCCGGCGGTCATTAATTTTATGCCTTAATTTTTTACTGTGTTTGGTATTATAAGTCCCAGATCGGTATTTTAGTTATGTAGGTGGGTGCAGTTTGTAACAGGCTGTGCTGACACTTTAACTTTGTAATTGTATTTTTGCTATTATGGGCCAATCCAATTTTCTTTAAATTTATAAATGTACTTTTTATAAAACTATACAGGCTGCATTGACACTTAAGATTTGTAATTGTATTTTCTGCTATTATGTGCCAATCCAAATTTTCTTTAAATTTATAAATGTACTTTTTGTAAAACTATACAGGCTGTACTGACATTTTAAATTTGTAGTTGTATTTTCTTGATATTATGGGCAATCAAGTTTTTCCTTTAGGTTTATAAATTGTTTTTTTGATAAAATTAGCCAGGCGGTTACAGGCCTTTTAAAATTATAAAATGTTTGTGATAAGAACATACTCGCTGTTCACTAGGCTTCTGTATTCTCTATTTGTATCTGTGATGTATATGTATGTGTTTTAAATTATGTGTTATCTTTATGTCAGGTGTTATGTGAAGGAATGATATTTCTATGTTATAATATTGAAATATTTCTGGCCTTAGAAATGAGATTTGAAATATTTGGGATTGTGATATATAAAAATTTATGAATTTATGATATATGAATATTAAAAAAAAAAATTATAAATATGTTGTGAAAGAAATGATGATCAATTTTGGAATTATGATAAATATTTAAGAAATATTAATATAAAATTACGTGAATTATGAAAACATATGAAATAATAAAAGTTGTTACCTCACTTGTTAATAGTGAGTTTTAATTGCAAGTCCCGTCTCACTGGACCCAGCACACTTTATGCTTCTTCTAGGCCTTCAGCCTAGTCCTAAATATCTTGTAGCCCCTATAAAAAAAAAGAATTTAACACAAATATATAGGGGTTACAAATGGTAGCATAGCGTGTTTGAAATCTAGGTTGAACCCTTGGGTCCTTTGGTGTGATGGGGCTTGCAAACTGGGAAACAGTCTGGAAAAATAACTTAGAGAAATTATATATGTCTATGTCTCATGTTAGGTTATTATGTTAGAGAATAAGGTTATTATTGTGGACGTGTGATTGGTCAGCCTGTTTTGAAATTGTAAACTTGGTGCCGCCACGAGGCATGCAGGCATTTTAGTTGGAATATTTTTGAGGTCGTCAGAGACTTTGAATTACCAGAGATCTGGGGCGTTGTGATGGGGATAGATTTTATTATCGTTTGATATTTGAATAATAGCATGTTGGTTTAGCGGGATGTGGTATGGCCCGATTGGAAGTCGGTATTGTCGGGGATACTGGCGCAGAGTTCATTGTTTGAAGATTTTTTGGGGGGAAATTCAATGTTGGTCTTTGGTGGTTATCAAGTATGTATTTGTGAAATGTGATATGTCATGATAGGTGTTGTGGATTTTATGTATTATGTTGTGACGATTTTAAAAGAGGAAAAAATGAAATAAAAGAAATTTAAAATAATTTAAAATCTCACATTAAAACAGAACATAAACCCCTAATGAAAATGATAATGTAACCCCGCAATAATACCCAAAATAAATAGTTTTAAAACCAAAAAGAATTCTATAATAAAATTGCGATAACACCCCTTAATAATTAACCCGGCTTTAACCTGCCGAAACCGGCATCAACACGCATAATTACCCGTGAATATGACTAATAATTGTATTAAATCGGAACTTGATAAAAAACATAAAGATGTACAATAATAAAATAATAAGTAAGAGATACCGTAGTATAATTAAATATAGTTAAATATGTCAGAGAATAAACGAGTAAATATTAATCGAATATGGAACTACTTTTATGCTGAATAGTAAGTGAAGCGAGATTACTACTCTGACCCCTTAACTAATAAACTAGTTGTGATGGAGCGGTCGAGGCGTAAACAGCATACTGCCGAGATGCGGTATAGTAATTATATTTTCAAAAATTAATAAACTCACAGTTGAGACGTAGCGGCACTAAATACAAATTTAAACAACATGTGAACCGCGAGTATAATCTACAAGTATAATTAAAATAAATAGGTAGTGAACAAGTGAGTGTGAATGAGAATTGAGCGTCTATGACATCTCTAGAAATCTAAACAATAAAGTGTATGTAATTAGAAATATGGTGAAATCATAATGTGAAACTCAATAACTAAATCAACATGTGACGTGATTACAAGTGAATAAAACTTTTGTGTAAAAGTCCAAAACAACAAGCGATTACTACAACTTATTAAAAAAGGAGAGAACCAGGACTCACCATGACTAAAATGACCTCCGAACTTCACCAACAAAAGAAACCTGATCTTCAGAAGAAAACTACAAGACACCAGGACAACCGAGAGAGTCGCCGATTCGCCGAGGATGATACCCACAGGTGACACTGAACTTTGAATTCAGTGGTTCAAAACTTGAAGTATAATATTGTATGATAAACACTAAATAGATAAAAACTGAACGTTAAGTAAAACAAGAAAGACTGATTTAATTAAATTAAATGTAATTTCATGTTTAGCAATAACATGCGTTAATTTAAATAATTTTTGGTTAAATAAAGCAGTATTTAAGATAACACAAGAATAAATATTATAAATGTAATATCATATGCTGAAACGAAGTACTCGGATCCGAGGGTATTAATAAAAGAAAAACTATGTTAACTCAGTACTAAATTACTCTAATTCTCTTTGTACAAGAGGTACAAATGTTTTAGCTTTAATATACTCATTGCTAAATTTATGTAATAAAGAGATGTCATGGTTATCCAAAAGGTGAGTGAATATATCTACCAAATCCCTTGTCAATATCCCTCAATTCACGGGACCCTATTTAACATTTGTGTACTTAATAGTTATTTATGATTTTGTAAAGAATATGGCAGCATTGTTTAATTGACCTGAGCCAATTAACCAGGTTCCCGAATTGTAACGTGTGCAAAACGTTTCAAATGCGCCACTCTGCTTAATTAATGAATAAATGATAATTAGCAAGATAAAATGCCCTGTGTTTGTCATTTAATATGTGGTAGAATTATTCACTCTATGAATGTTAATTTAAAATACGCAAAAGGAAGAATTAAAGTAAGTAAAATCAGAATTAGGATAATGTGTTTTTATAATCATTATGTGTTGTAATAATATAATATAAGATAATAACCATGATATGTATGGTAAGAATATTTAGATATAATATAATAATTATTTAAACATTGTAACCCCAGGGTAAAACCTGTTTAAAAATGCATTCCCCAACTTGTCAGTGTAACGACAATCTCAGACAAGAAAATAACCTCTTCCCGCTTTCAGACATCGTTTAAAACAAAAAAAAAACAAGTAAATAATTTTATAAATAAGTTGCGCACTTTTATGACTTGTGTTGTTAAATAATAATTGTGTACCCTGGGCTAATTAACAATAACTTGCTAAAATGCGTAAATTTACTCACTCTGGATTTGTGAATAAATAAATAGAGTTTTATTAATAAAGTAATAATAGTAGTGTTAGGAAATCGACATAATAAGCAAGTCCCCGCTTGTAAAAATATTCAATTTTCAACCTGACGGTAGTTACAGGCTAGTTCATGTTTGTTTCTTGACACGAAACAGCTCGAGAAAAGTACCCTCTCCCCTCGTACACAAGTACGTTGTTTGAATGACATTCCCTGGTTGACTAAACAGACAGTCCTGTGCAGGAAGTGAAACGTGTTCCAAATTGTCAGAAATCACCCTTCTTTGTTGTAAAGCCTTGCCTAGGTGGGCGGTGAGCCACCGTAACGCACACAATAGACCTCCCCCAACCAGCTGATCTGTTGTGTGAATGTAAACATAATGTACTCTTCGTATGAAATTTCTCTCTACTAAAATGGTATTATCGTTTTGTTTTGATTAATTATATATGTCCATATTGAGAATTTATTTGTTGTGAGATAAGTTATGTTGATTAATTGAGATAAGATTGCATATGGAAGCTTAATATGAAATAAGATATATATGTGTATGTGTTTAAATGAATTAACGTTAACTATGTTAAACATTGAGAAAACGAATTAAAGATGTGACGTAAGTGTAAGATAATCAATTGATGAATAGAAATAATCTGAGAGAGAGAAATTTCAGTATGGAATTTTGTGTCCAAATATAAGTGTTTTGAAATAAAATAAATAATAAGTACTTTAAATAAAAAGTTTAGTGTATTAGTGAGATAAGTAAAAAGAAATTAATAATAAAAGTATATGTGTGAATAATAATACAAGTAACGTTGCATAATGTAAAAACCCGGTTGTGTCCTGCTTGAAAATAATTCTCTAGCCACCAGCTATTGTTAAATGGAACAATAGAGAAATATTCTCCCTCAAGAAATTTCCCCCTTTGTACGCATAAACAATGCCATTGTTTGAAGAAAACTAGTTTGACCCACATTGAAAGTAAAGTGTTTGTCCCCTCTTGTTTAGTGTGTTACAGTTGAGTGTTTAGAAGTGAATAAAGATTCCCCCTTCGTGACATTCCGCTTATCTCAGTAAAGTAAGCAACTAGAATTAGAAATAATCTAAGGTTGAGTATGGGATCAACTTTAGATTATCTTAAGTAGAATTAAGAATTATATATAGGTAACGTAACATAGTCACAACGGCGCCGACTGAAAAGGGTAATGATGGTGGCAGAAAGGTGCCAAGAGATCATTAAAGAGTGCTGAAAGCTAACTGGTGTAGTTAGAGTAAGCCGATGTCAGTCGGGCCACGATATTGTGAGTTACGGATATTAGTATTAAGAATTAAAATATAAGTTAGCGTTTTAAGAAACGAGACAAAGGGAATTTCACGGAGGAGAACATTTAAATGAACAAGATCATTTAAAGAGATATAGAGAAAACAAATCGTGTACTAAATTAAATTTTAACACAGAAGTCCCCGAGCATACTCCCAGTACGTTGCTCACCTAATAACCCGTAAAATACTCACCCGGTGTCGATTTTTAAGCAGAGGAGTATGTGACGATTTTAAAAGAGGAAAAAATGAAATAAAAGAAATTTAAAATAATTTAAAATCTCACATTAAAACAGAACATAAACCCCTAATGAAAATGATAATGTAACCCCGCAATAATACCCAAAATAAATAGTTTTAAAACCAAAAAGAATTCTATAATAAAATTGCGATAACACCCCTTAATAATTAACCCGGCTTTAACCTGCCGAAACCGGCATCAACACGCATAATTACCCGTGAATATGACTAATAATTGTATTAAATCGGAACTTGATAAAAAACATAAAGATGTACAATAATAAAATAATAAGTAAGAGATACCGTAGTATAATTAAATATAGTTAAATATGTCAGAGAATAAACGAGTAAATATTAATCGAATATGGAACTACTTTTATGCTGAATAGTAAGTGAAGCGAGATTACTACTCTGACCCCTTAACTAATAAACTAGTTGTGATGGAGCGGTCGAGGCGTAAACAGCATACTGCCGAGATGCGGTATAGTAATTATATTTTCAAAAATTAATAAACTCACAGTTGAGACGTAGCGGCACTAAATACAAATTTAAACAACATGTGAACCGCGAATATAATCTACAAGTATAATTAAAATAAATAGGTAGTGAACAAGTGAGTGTGAATGAGAATTGAGCGTCTATGACATCTCTAGAAATCTAAACAATAAAGTGTATGTAATTAGAAATATGGTGAAATCATAATGTGAAACTCAATAACTAAATCAACATGTGACGTGATTACAAGTGAATAAAACTTTTGTGTAAAAGTCCAAAACAACAAGCGATTACTACAACTTATTAAAAAAGGAGAGAACCAGGACTCACCATGACTAAAATGACCTCCGAACTTCACCAACAAAAGAAACCTGATCTTCAGAAGAAAACTACAAGACACCAGGACAACCGAGAGAGTCGCCGATTTGCCGAGGATGATACCCACAGGTGACACTGAACTTTGAATTCAGTGGTTCAAAACTTGAAGTATAATATTGTATGATAAACACTAAATAGATAAAAACTGAACGTTAAGTAAAACAAGAAAGACTGATTTAATTAAATTAAATGTAATTTCATGTTTAGCAATAACATGCGTTAATTTAAATAATTTTTGGTTAAATAAAGCAGTATTTAAGATAACACAAGAATAAATATTATAAATGTAATATCATATGCTGAAACGAAGTACTCGGATCCGAGGGTATTAATAAAAGAAAAACTATGTTAACTCAGTACTAAATTACTCTAATTCTCTTTGTACAAGAGGTACAAATGTTTTAGCTTTAATATACTCATTGCTAAATTTATGTAATAAAGAGATGTCATGGTTATCCAAAAGGTGAGTGAATATATCTACCAAATCCCTTGTCAATATCCCTCAATTCACGGGACCCTATTTAACATTTGTGTACTTAATAGTTATTTATGATTTTGTAAAGAATATGGCAGCCTTGTTTAATTGACCTGAGCCAATTAACCAGGTTCCCGAATTGTAACGTGTGCAAAACGTTTCAATGTTAGTGTCAAAATTGTTTGTCCTCTTGTGTGGTGTGAACGAGAGCTAGTTCAGGAGTGGGTCAGGTCTCCGCAACACTAGGGAACCCAGGGTCTACTTGAAGGAAGGACAGTACTCAAGTTTTTCTAATTGTTGTGATTATGTTACGTTGTTACGTTTTGTGTATTGTGTAATTCTGGTGGGGGTATGTTATCAGAGACTGCCCAACCCTATTTCCAGCGTTCTCCAGAAACTTCCGGTGTTGGATGGACAAGATGAGGGCAAGTTGTTAGTTTTCTTGGATCTTGTCCTGCAGTTGGCGGATTTCCCGGGGCTGTCCGATGGGGTACTTTTGTCCCTTATATATCCGTATTGCTGGGGTTCACTGGCTGCTCTGGTCACCAACACTCTGCGTCGTGGCGGCAGTATTGACGCTCTCCATGGGGAGGTGTTGGACTTCTTCATACCCCGTCATCGACGTGAACAGTTGCGGTTTAAGATGTTCTATCGTGTACAGGCCAACAAAGAGGCGTTGGCGGACTTTGTGCAGAGTATACGGAGAGCTGCCCGTATTTTAAGGTTGGGGTTGCCCGAGGGGGACATTATCCAAGTAATCCTGGAAGGGTGACTCCCCAGGAGAAATCTCGTTTGGTGTTCGCAGACCGTCCACGTTGTTTTGCGGACCTGGACCGGTTGGGTGTGTTTGCCAGAATGGTCCAGGCAAGTGACGAGTCCCGGGAAAGAGCTACCAGAGGTGACCCATACTCAAGTGGTTCGTTAGAAAGAGCAAAAAACGACAAATGTGGTGGTTGGTGGAGAACACAAGAAACCGGAAAAAAAACTGAATATTTTAGAGGTAATGAAAGCTATAAGGAGGTAGCAAGTGAAAATACAACAGTTACAGAAGAGAAAACAAATAAGTATGAAATTAACAGTAGAAGAAGAAGTTATATTAGTGAACAACCACCGGCAAGTAGGGATCCTTTAGCCAGGCTTTATTCCTATTTGGAAAAAAGTGAAAGTTTAAACGTTCCAGATGAAGTGCAAGTGCCTAATAGAGTAGTGGATGAAGAAGGTGAAGATGAAGAAGAAGATACGGGGGAGCAGTCTGAAGATGCTGCACATGGTAGTGTATTTATAGGTGTTAAAGAGACTGAAGTTTCTGAGGTTGCAGATGAACACGAGGTCATCCATACTCCAAGTATAATTGAAGGAGATGAGGTAGAAGTTTATGATGAATTTGGTGGCAGTATTGTGGAGTATGCTGATGAAAATGATGTAATGTGTGCAGATTTGCAGCTGGCTTCTATATGTGATGCTGAGGGTTCTGATGAATGGAAAGAGGTTTTGTATGGACCAGATGAGCAACGGGAAGATGGTGAGAATGTGCCGTGTTGTGGTGGTGATTTGGATTATGGGGACGAAGAAGGGGAAATTGTAGAAGAGGAGGAAGAGGATGAGGAAGAAGTAGAAGAGGAGGAAGAGAATGAGGAAGAAGTGGAAGAGGAAGAAGAGGACTACAAGGAAGAAGGAATAGAGGAAGAAGAAGAGGAAGGGTTGGAAGAAGGAGAAGCAGGAGAGGCAGAAACGGAGGATTTAGATGATGAGGATAATCCAAATCGGAGTGAAGGTAGGGATGTAAGTTGTCTTGATTCTGATTCAGAAGAAACAAATCAGTACAGCTCAACACGAGATAATTTCTCAGCAAGTGATGTTCGGAAGGAACAAGTACATAAAGTCTGTCATGGAAAAGGGAGAAGAGATGGGTAGCAGGTAGATGTTCCCCACAGTCCCAGTGGTGGTCGTCTACTTCAGGGACGCACCCCTGCCTGCGCGAGCCTTGGTTTTCTCCATTCATCCTTATTTCCAGAGGAAGCCATGTCCTTACCTCGAGTCCTAGCTCTTGACCTTTCAATGATCCTTACCCTTTTCATCTTCCCCATTTTCCTAACCCTCCCCTTAGAGAAACATAAAATAAAAAATAAAAAATATTAGAGAAAGGAATAAAAAAATCAAAAAAGGAGTTAGAAAAGAATTTAGTTAGAAATGTTGTGACTAGGTTGGTGTGGTGATGTTAGTGTTAGATTGTTGGTTGTCGTTTCATGGGGATACTAAATGTTGTCCAGGGGAGTTATATTCAGAGTATTTTCTAAGTACAGAGGAGGTGAAATGTTAAAAGTATTGACCTATAATGTGAGACGTATCAATATAAGCTTCGAGGCGACTGCGGTATTGCCATGTCGCTTCACTCCCCGTCCTCCCCGCCTTTGCCTACGCATAACCAAGTGTAACGTGTGACAACGCTGGAGGGCGAGGGGCAGGGAAGAGCTGTTACTATTGTGTAACCTCGAAGCTTACAATGCTAAATCCCATACTATAGTAAATTATAAGCAGCTGTATCATTGTAAACTATGTGATTGAGGCGAGTTGGACCCTGACCCGGTGATAGTCGGCTGCACGGTGGAATTTAATTGTTGTTTTCTTATTCTGATAAACCCATGCTTGTCTCATCTAACTGTTCTATGTTTGATATATCTATTTCACGGTCTACCTGGTTTGTTCATCAGCTGATTTATTATTGATATTGAATTTTGTTGTTAGGTACCGTGCCGCATTCTCGGTTGATTTCCCTGGTGTTTCTTTCCATTGAGAGAGAGTGTTGTATAGACTGTTCAGTAGAGAAGTAACCCCCCCCTTCTAGTTATGGTGTGCAGTCGATCTGTTAAATAAGAGAGATGGGATTGATGTTCGCGTGCCCTCGGCGCGGTCTTCTCTGCCTAGTTAATCGGGTCCGTCCGCCCTAGTGTAGGGATGTGGGCCAGCCATATGTCAAGGATTGTGATGCCTCGTTTTGCTGCATATGGCTGGTCGGTCCAAGAGGTGGACAGTAGTGGTATGGTCACTCACATATCCAGGTCAGTGATACCTTGTTTGGTCTTTGGATGCGTATGTGAGTGGCAGCAGTAGAGGTAGGTGGTGGTCACCAGAGAGGGTGACGTGTAGGGGCGGTCCAGTGAGGTTGGCATGGTGGAGAGGGTTGCATGGGGATGATCATGGTTGAGAGTTTTTCAGTCCTGGGAGGGGGGGATAGAAGTTGTCCTGAGTAGGTATCGGTCTTTGAGTCTCAGGGTGTGAGTTGGGAGGTCAGAACTCAGGGGGCATCCACGAGTCTTGTCTTTCGTCTTTTCTCCTTCTATCTCTTATCACTGTATGTTGACCCTGATCAAGTCAGCATGCAGTACCCGCACACTTACATAAATACACCTATATGCACACAGGCATATACACTACACTTCTTCCTTCCTCTTCCTTCGTTTTCACCCTGAGTCTCTGTCTTCCTAAGGGCGGCGATTTTTCTTGAGATTCACCGGAGGAGCCTTGTGGTATAGAAGATTGGGGGTACTATGCATGGTACCCCAAGTTTCAAGTGTGTGGCAATTATGTTGCCTTTTTGGGGTGGTGGTGTGCCGCGATTTCTCAAAGAAATCGCGACTACTATTCAATAAATTATAATTTATTACTAATTGGGAATTGGGGCTTATTATTTTGTTTTACATGGTCGGCCCGCCTCGCGTTCTGCTTTACCGTTTTTCAGGGATACTGTATGCCGGCACGATCTGGTGGGGAAAATGGTTAGGTTCGCTAATCAGGCTCACGTCCTGCACGCTTGAGTTAGTCGCCGGCCTGCTACAAAAGCGAACACAGCGTCTCTTCCGGCAGCGCAGAGCTTCTATAAATTGTGTTTTTTTCTTCTCTATCATGCATAAATAAACGCTCAGACCTCCGGTGAGTACATTAAGGATATATTATTCATTTTATTGTACAAAGTTTAAATTTAAACCATAATTGACTTAGATGTGAATGGACCAAATTTTGAAGCATGCCTCGTGGTCGTGAATTTAATGTATGTTCATTGTCAAGTATTTGGATTTATTTAACACTGAAACTGCCTAACAACTTGTATTTTGTAAATAGTAAGTGCCTATTTCAAAATGGGTATAAAAATTATGTATTTTGCGAGACTTTGATGAGTTGACTGTGCGAGCACGTGCTGTATGAACTTGTAACCTGTCATAATATGTTAACGTTGTATACGCATGTGAGTGTGCATTATAAATCGAACCAAATCAAGTGGAATTGAGGCCTTGTGTGTGATCTAGTAATTTAAAAACAAAAGTTCAACGTCTTATAATGAACATAGTGGAATTGGTTTGGGGTGGCATGTGTGTGTTATGGTTTAGTGGTCAGTCAATTAATTATTATTAATGTCTAGGGTTCCCGATGCAGTCGGAAATTTGACTCCAGCATGGTGTAATTCCAGCTTCACCATGACCTGAACACCTTTAGACACTAGTTCCTGGCTGCTGGAGGAGAAGCCACTGTAAAGCATGCCACTGTAACCACCTGGACCAAATGAGATGATATTTAAACAATTTTTACTTACACTAGGCCTCTACAGGAAACACCATGTTTTGTGCATTTAACAATCCATAAAAAAACTCAAGTTATTCTTCATTGTAATTCACTATGACTTCCACCTCCTAATGCCGTTTGATTGTGCTCATGTCCAGCTGGACAGAATTTTGGCTGCAAACTTTCAGTAAAATTGTGATCATAATGTAATTACGCTCCAGATTAATTGTAGGCCTGGTCGCCAGCATGTGTCCGGCGGTCATTAATTTTATGCCTTAATTTTTTACTGTGTTTGGTATTATAAGTCCCAGATCGGTATTTTAGTTATGTAGGTGGGTGCAGTTTGTAACAGGCTGTGCTGACACTTTAACTTTGTAATTGTATTTTTGCTATTATGGGCCAATCCAATTTTCTTTAAATTTATAAATGTACTTTTTATAAAACTATACAGGCTGCATTGACACTTAAGATTTGTAATTGTATTTTCTGCTATTATGTGCCAATCCAAATTTTCTTTAAATTTATAAATGTACTTTTTGTAAAACTATACAGGCTGTACTGACATTTTAAATTTGTAGTTGTATTTTCTTGATATTATGGGCAATCAAGTTTTTCCTTTAGGTTTATAAATTGTTTTTTTGATAAAATTAGCCAGGCGGTTACAGGCCTTTTAAAATTATAAAATGTTTGTGATAAGAACATACTCGCTGTTCACTAGGCTTCTGTATTCTCTATTTGTATCTGTGATGTATATGTATGTGTTTTAAATTATGTGTTATCTTTATGTCAGGTGTTATGTGAAGGAATGATATTTCTATGTTATAATATTGAAATATTTCTGGCCTTAGAAATGAGATTTGAAATATTTGGGATTGTGATATATAAAAATTTATGAATTTATGATATATGAATATTAAAAAAAAAAATTATAAATATGTTGTGAAAGAAATGATGATCAATTTTGGAATTATGATAAATATTTAAGAAATATTAATATAAAATTACGTGAATTATGAAAACATATGAAATAATAAAAGTTGTTACCTCACTTGTTAATAGTGAGTTTTAATTGCAAGTCCCGTCTCACTGGACCCAGCACACTTTATGCTTCTTCTAGGCCTTCAGCCTAGTCCTAAATATCTTGTAGCCCCTATAAAAAAAAAGAATTTAACACAAATATATAGGGGTTACAAATGGTAGCATAGCGTGTTTGAAATCTAGGTTGAACCCTTGGGTCCTTTGGTGTGATGGGGCTTGCAAACTGGGAAACAGTCTGGAAAAATAACTTAGAGAAATTATATATGTCTATGTCTCATGTTAGGTTATTATGTTAGAGAATAAGGTTATTATTGTGGACGTGTGATTGGTCAGCCTGTTTTGAAATTGTAAACTTGGTGCCGCCACGAGGCATGCAGGCATTTTAGTTGGAATATTTTTGAGGTCGTCAGAGACTTTGAATTACCAGAGATCTGGGGCGTTGTGATGGGGATAGATTTTATTATCGTTTGATATTTGAATAATAGCATGTTGGTTTAGCGGGATGTGGTATGGCCCGATTGGAAGTCGGTATTGTCGGGGATACTGGCGCAGAGTTCATTGTTTGAAGATTTTTTGGGGGGAAATTCAATGTTGGTCTTTGGTGGTTATCAAGTATGTATTTGTGAAATGTGATATGTCATGATAGGTGTTGTGGATTTTATGTATTATGTTGTGACGATTTTAAAAGAGGAAAAAATGAAATAAAAGAAATTTAAAATAATTTAAAATCTCACATTAAAACAGAACATAAACCCCTAATGAAAATGATAATGTAACCCCGCAATAATACCCAAAATAAATAGTTTTAAAACCAAAAAGAATTCTATAATAAAATTGCGATAACACCCCTTAATAATTAACCCGGCTTTAACCTGCCGAAACCGGCATCAACACGCATAATTACCCGTGAATATGACTAATAATTGTATTAAATCGGAACTTGATAAAAAACATAAAGATGTACAATAATAAAATAATAAGTAAGAGATACCGTAGTATAATTAAATATAGTTAAATATGTCAGAGAATAAACGAGTAAATATTAATCGAATATGGAACTACTTTTATGCTGAATAGTAAGTGAAGCGAGATTACTACTCTGACCCCTTAACTAATAAACTAGTTGTGATGGAGCGGTCGAGGCGTAAACAGCATACTGCCGAGATGCGGTATAGTAATTATATTTTCAAAAATTAATAAACTCACAGTTGAGACGTAGCGGCACTAAATACAAATTTAAACAACATGTGAACCGCGAGTATAATCTACAAGTATAATTAAAATAAATAGGTAGTGAACAAGTGAGTGTGAATGAGAATTGAGCGTCTATGACATCTCTAGAAATCTAAACAATAAAGTGTATGTAATTAGAAATATGGTGAAATCATAATGTGAAACTCAATAACTAAATCAACATGTGACGTGATTACAAGTGAATAAAACTTTTGTGTAAAAGTCCAAAACAACAAGCGATTACTACAACTTATTAAAAAAGGAGAGAACCAGGACTCACCATGACTAAAATGACCTCCGAACTTCACCAACAAAAGAAACCTGATCTTCAGAAGAAAACTACAAGACACCAGGACAACCGAGAGAGTCGCCGATTCGCCGAGGATGATACCCACAGGTGACACTGAACTTTGAATTCAGTGGTTCAAAACTTGAAGTATAATATTGTATGATAAACACTAAATAGATAAAAACTGAACGTTAAGTAAAACAAGAAAGACTGATTTAATTAAATTAAATGTAATTTCATGTTTAGCAATAACATGCGTTAATTTAAATAATTTTTGGTTAAATAAAGCAGTATTTAAGATAACACAAGAATAAATATTATAAATGTAATATCATATGCTGAAACGAAGTACTCGGATCCGAGGGTATTAATAAAAGAAAAACTATGTTAACTCAGTACTAAATTACTCTAATTCTCTTTGTACAAGAGGTACAAATGTTTTAGCTTTAATATACTCATTGCTAAATTTATGTAATAAAGAGATGTCATGGTTATCCAAAAGGTGAGTGAATATATCTACCAAATCCCTTGTCAATATCCCTCAATTCACGGGACCCTATTTAACATTTGTGTACTTAATAGTTATTTATGATTTTGTAAAGAATATGGCAGCCTTGTTTAATTGACCTGAGCCAATTAACCAGGTTCCCGAATTGTAACGTGTGCAAAACGTTTCAAATGCGCCACTCTGCTTAATTAATGAATAAATGATAATTAGCAAGATAAAATGCCCTGTGTTTGTCATTTAATATGTGGTAGAATTATTCACTCTATGAATGTTAATTTAAAATACGCAAAAGGAAGAATTAAAGTAAGTAAAATCAGAATTAGGATAATGTGTTTTTATAATCATTATGTGTTGTAATAATATAATATAAGATAATAACCATGATATGTATGGTAAGAATATTTAGATATAATATAATAATTATTTAAACATTGTAACCCCAGGGTAAAACCTGTTTAAAAATGCATTCCCCAACTTGTCAGTGTAACGACAATCTCAGACAAGAAAATAACCTCTTCCCGCTTTCAGACATCGTTTAAAACAAAAAAAAAACAAGTAAATAATTTTATAAATAAGTTGCGCACTTTTATGACTTGTGTTGTTAAATAATAATTGTGTACCCTGGGCTAATTAACAATAACTTGCTAAAATGCGTAAATTTACTCACTCTGGATTTGTGAATAAATAAATAGAGTTTTATTAATAAAGTAATAATAGTAGTGTTAGGAAATCGACATAATAAGCAAGTCCCCGCTTGTAAAAATATTCAATTTTCAACCTGACGGTAGTTACAGGCTAGTTCATGTTTGTTTCTTGACACGAAACAGCTCGAGAAAAGTACCCTCTCCCCTCGTACACAAGTACGTTGTTTGAATGACATTCCCTGGTTGACTAAACAGACAGTCCTGTGCAGGAAGTGAAACGTGTTCCAAATTGTCAGAAATCACCCTTCTTTGTTGTAAAGCCTTGCCTAGGTGGGCGGTGAGCCACCGTAACGCACACAATAGACCTCCCCCAACCAGCTGATCTGTTGTGTGAATGTAAACATAATGTACTCTTCGTATGAAATTTCTCTCTACTAAAATGGTATTATCGTTTTGTTTTGATTAATTATATATGTCCATATTGAGAATTTATTTGTTGTGAGATAAGTTATGTTGATTAATTGAGATAAGATTGCATATGGAAGCTTAATATGAAATAAGATATATATGTGTATGTGTTTAAATGAATTAACGTTAACTATGTTAAACATTGAGAAAACGAATTAAAGATGTGACGTAAGTGTAAGATAATCAATTGATGAATAGAAATAATCTGAGAGAGAGAAATTTCAGTATGGAATTTTGTGTCCAAATATAAGTGTTTTGAAATAAAATAAATAATAAGTACTTTAAATAAAAAGTTTAGTGTATTAGTGAGATAAGTAAAAAGAAATTAATAATAAAAGTATATGTGTGAATAATAATACAAGTAACGTTGCATAATGTAAAAACCCGGTTGTGTCCTGCTTGAAAATAATTCTCTAGCCACCAGCTATTGTTAAATGGAACAATAGAGAAATATTCTCCCTCAAGAAATTTCCCCCTTTGTACGCATAAACAATGCCATTGTTTGAAGAAAACTAGTTTGACCCACATTGAAAGTAAAGTGTTTGTCCCCTCTTGTTTAGTGTGTTACAGTTGAGTGTTTAGAAGTGAATAAAGATTCCCCCTTCGTGACATTCCGCTTATCTCAGTAAAGTAAGCAACTAGAATTAGAAATAATCTAAGGTTGAGTATGGGATCAACTTTAGATTATCTTAAGTAGAATTAAGAATTATATATAGGTAACGTAACATAGTCACAACGGCGCCGACTGAAAAGGGTAATGATGGTGGCAGAAAGGTGCCAAGAGATCATTAAAGAGTGCTGAAAGCTAACTGGTGTAGTTAGAGTAAGCCGATGTCAGTCGGGCCACGATATTGTGAGTTACGGATATTAGTATTAAGAATTAAAATATAAGTTAGCGTTTTAAGAAACGAGACAAAGGGAATTTCACGGAGGAGAACATTTAAATGAACAAGATCATTTAAAGAGATATAGAGAAAACAAATCGTGTACTAAATTAAATTTTAACACAGAAGTCCCCGAGCATACTCCCAGTACGTTGCTCACCTAATAACCCGTAAAATACTCACCCGGTGTCGATTTTTAAGCAGAGGAGTATGTGACGATTTTAAAAGAGGAAAAAATGAAATAAAAGAAATTTAAAATAATTTAAAATCTCACATTAAAACAGAACATAAACCCCTAATGAAAATGATAATGTAACCCCGCAATAATACCCAAAATAAATAGTTTTAAAACCAAAAAGAATTCTATAATAAAATTGCGATAACACCCCTTAATAATTAACCCGGCTTTAACCTGCCGAAACCGGCATCAACACGCATAATTACCCGTGAATATGACTAATAATTGTATTAAATCGGAACTTGATAAAAAACATAAAGATGTACAATAATAAAATAATAAGTAAGAGATACCGTAGTATAATTAAATATAGTTAAATATGTCAGAGAATAAACGAGTAAATATTAATCGAATATGGAACTACTTTTATGCTGAATAGTAAGTGAAGCGAGATTACTACTCTGACCCCTTAACTAATAAACTAGTTGTGATGGAGCGGTCGAGGCGTAAACAGCATACTGCCGAGATGCGGTATAGTAATTATATTTTCAAAAATTAATAAACTCACAGTTGAGACGTAGCGGCACTAAATACAAATTTAAACAACATGTGAACCGCGAATATAATCTACAAGTATAATTAAAATAAATAGGTAGTGAACAAGTGAGTGTGAATGAGAATTGAGCGTCTATGACATCTCTAGAAATCTAAACAATAAAGTGTATGTAATTAGAAATATGGTGAAATCATAATGTGAAACTCAATAACTAAATCAACATGTGACGTGATTACAAGTGAATAAAACTTTTGTGTAAAAGTCCAAAACAACAAGCGATTACTACAACTTATTAAAAAAGGAGAGAACCAGGACTCACCATGACTAAAATGACCTCCGAACTTCACCAACAAAAGAAACCTGATCTTCAGAAGAAAACTACAAGACACCAGGACAACCGAGAGAGTCGCCGATTTGCCGAGGATGATACCCACAGGTGACACTGAACTTTGAATTCAGTGGTTCAAAACTTGAAGTATAATATTGTATGATAAACACTAAATAGATAAAAACTGAACGTTAAGTAAAACAAGAAAGACTGATTTAATTAAATTAAATGTAATTTCATGTTTAGCAATAACATGCGTTAATTTAAATAATTTTTGGTTAAATAAAGCAGTATTTAAGATAACACAAGAATAAATATTATAAATGTAATATCATATGCTGAAACGAAGTACTCGGATCCGAGGGTATTAATAAAAGAAAAACTATGTTAACTCAGTACTAAATTACTCTAATTCTCTTTGTACAAGAGGTACAAATGTTTTAGCTTTAATATACTCATTGCTAAATTTATGTAATAAAGAGATGTCATGGTTATCCAAAAGGTGAGTGAATATATCTACCAAATCCCTTGTCAATATCCCTCAATTCACGGGACCCTATTTAACATTTGTGTACTTAATAGTTATTTATGATTTTGTAAAGAATATGGCAGCCTTGTTTAATTGACCTGAGCCAATTAACCAGGTTCCCGAATTGTAACGTGTGCAAAACGTTTCAATGTTAGTGTCAAAATTGTTTGTCCTCTTGTGTGGTGTGAACGAGAGCTAGTTCAGGAGTGGGTCAGGTCTCCGCAACACTAGGGAACCCAGGGTCTACTTGAAGGAAGGACAGTACTCAAGTTTTTCTAATTGTTGTGATTATGTTACGTTGTTACGTTTTGTGTATTGTGTAATTCTGGTGGGGGTATGTTATCAGAGACTGCCCAACCCTATTTCCAGCGTTCTCCAGAAACTTCCGGTGTTGGATGGACAAGATGAGGGCAAGTTGTTAGTTTTCTTGGATCTTGTCCTGCAGTTGGCGGATTTCCCGGGGCTGTCCGATGGGGTACTTTTGTCCCTTATATATCCGTATTGCTGGGGTTCACTGGCTGCTCTGGTCACCAACACTCTGCGTCGTGGCGGCAGTATTGACGCTCTCCATGGGGAGGTGTTGGACTTCTTCATACCCCGTCATCGACGTGAACAGTTGCGGTTTAAGATGTTCTATCGTGTACAGGCCAACAAAGAGGCGTTGG
>JAWRYS010000846.1:0-62177 GCA_034769895.1 Magicicada septendecula | reverse complement strand
AAATATATGACATTATCAACCTGGATCCTTCTGAATCATCGTTTAACTTCCAGGCGAGTAAAGGTTGGTTTGACAATTTCAAACATAGGCATAGTTTGCACAACATTAAGTTAGTTAGCGAATCGGCTTCTGCAGATCATGTAAGTGCTAAAAAATTTCCGGAAGAACTTGCTAAAATTATTGAAACTGGAGGATATCGTCCAGAACAAGTGTTCAACGCTGACGAGACAGGGTTGTTCTGGAAGAAAATGCCGAGTAGAACTTTTCTGTCCAAAACAGAACGTTCAGCTCCAGGTTTCAAGGCCGCAAAAGACCGAGTTTCTCTTCTGTTATGTTGCCAACGCATCAGGCGATTTTAAGGTAAAGCCGATGCTGATTTATAGATCGCAAAATCCTCGTCCTCTCAAAGACAAAAATAAAAACGAGTTGCCTGTTTTCTGGAAATCAAATAAGAATGCATGGTAACTAGTGCATTGTTTCTGGAATGGTTTAATGACTGCTTCATTCATGAGGTGGAAAAATACCTCTCACATAAAAACCTTGGTTTCAAAGTTCTCCTCATAGTTGATAATGCATCTTGTCATCCATCTAGTTTAAAAGAGGCCCATCCCAATGTTGAAGTGGTTTTTGTACCCGCGAATACGACGTCGCTAATCCAACCGCTAGATCAAGGAATCATAGCTACGTTCAAAGCCAACTACACAAGAAGATGTTTAACACGAATTTTGAACTCCATCGAAGAAAATTCAGAACCTACAATAACATATAGTTGGAAAACATTCAACATAGCAAATTGTATTGCCGAAATCAATGCATCATTGATGGAATTGAAAGAAAGTTCAATTAATGCTTGTTGGCGAAATCTTTGGCCTCAAGTGGTACAAAAGGAAAACCAGATGCCTTTAATTTCCAAACAAGTTGAAGAGATTGTGGAACTGGCTCATCAGGTCGGAGGTGATGGTATTGACGATATGACGCGAGATGATGTTGAAGAATTAATAAAATCTCAAGAGAATGGTCTTACTGAAGAAGAACTAATAGAGATCATTGAAGAGACCGACAACGACACTGAAGACGAGACCAAGAATCCGGAAACTGAAGGTAAAAGTTTTTCTTTTTTTTCTGTAAAGGTTTTCTAATTGTTTTAAGTTTTCTACAACTTAACATTTTTTATTGCAGGTAAAATATTTTCTTCAAAAGTTATTGGAGAAATTTTAAAGCTCCAACAACAGCTTGTTGAGAAAGCCATAGAAAACGAGCCTTCACTGGTGAGAAGCCTTACAATTTAAAAGAGAAATCGAGGCAGCGACCCTTCCTTACACTGAAATGTATAATTGTTCTGTCAAACAATCACAGATCAAAAAATATTTTGAACCACCAACTAGCAAATAAACTTTAACTTTCAATATGTATAAAGTACAGTATAATCAATATCTATGTATGTTAATATTACTGCTTAATAAACATAGTACGTACATATTTTTTTTCGTTTCAATTAAAATTTTACAGAACCTAACCCCCTTTTATACACGGGAAGATAGTCTCAACATTCGCGATTTTGACATTCACGGAGGTTTCCGCGAACGTAACCCTCGCGAATGTTAAGGGATTACTGTATTATCATTTATCATTATCATGTTATTATGTGTTGTGGAATTTTAGTATCATTATTCTATTACTATGTAATGTAAATTATTATGCATTATGTATCCTTACATGAATTTTGTATGTCAATCATATTGTTATGTACTATTGATTTTCTTTTGGTGTCATCGCTCTACTGTTATGCATGTCAATTGATATGTCGTGGTTATTGTATTACTACTACTACTCTCCAGCACTACAGCCCATGGTGAGCCTTGGCCTCCGCTACGACCCGTCTCCACTCATCTCTGTCCACTGCCTTCAGTCTCCAGTTCCTAATGCCCATCTTTCTTAGATCTTCTTCCACATCCTGCTGCCATCTTCTTCGAGGCCTTCCTCTTCTTCTTTTGCCCAGTATCGTTCCACTTAATATATTTTGGGCATCCTCGTAACATTCATACGGAATACATGTCCCAGCCATCTAATTCTAGCTGATTTTATGTGTCTCACCAGGTCTTGTCCACCAATCAACTCATTTATTTCACCGTTATTTCGGATCCTATACATATTCCCTTCCTTCACCGGTCCAAATATCTGTCTCAAAATTCTTCTTTCAAAAATTCTTAGTGCACTTATATCCTTATTTACGAGAGTCCATGTCTCGGATGCATAAGTAACAACAGGTCTGATCAGTGTTTTATATAACATCAATTTGGTTCTTGGAGTTAGAAGCTTTGATTTCAGTAATGATTGGTTTGCATAGTAGGCTCTATTGCCGGTTATGATTCTATTTACTATTTCGCTGCTCACTCGGTTTTCATTATTGAGAATAACGCCTAGGTACTTAAATTCTGTAACTCCTTGGAAACAGTAATGGCCTGTGTGAAGGTCTAGCAGTTCTCTATTTTCCTTCGCAGACACTTTCATGTATTTTGTTTTAGCCTCATTGACTTCCAAACCAATCCTGCTCACTTCCCTCTCTATTTCAATAAAGGTGTCTTTTAATACATTTTTGTTCCTGGCTACCAGCACAATATCATCCGCATATGTTCCTAGTTGCCTCGTCCTTTTGAAGATGTGTCCTCTGAAGTCTATCTTGTTTATAGCATAGTGTAGTGCCAAGTTAAAGAGGGTCGCAGATAATGCATCACCCTGCTTCACTCCAGTACCAACCGTAAAATCTCGGCTTTTGTTTCTTCCCAGAACTACTTTTCCCCTGAAATCGTTCAGATTGAGCAGTACCAGTCTCACAATCTTTTGAGGTACTCCCAATTCTTCCAATGCTATTCGCAACATTATTCGATTTACACTATCGAAGGCTTGCCTGAAATCTATAAACAGTATATGGATGTCAATACCATATTCGAAACATCTTTCAAGTGACTGCCTCATGACGAAAATTTGATCGACTGTGCTCCGGTCGGCTCTAAATCCCCACTTTGATGTTCACTTAGGATTTCCTCTGTATATACATTTAGCCTATCAAGGAGAATCATGGACAATATCTTATAGACACAGCTTAGCAGTGTTATGCCCCTATAATTGCTACATACAGTTTTATCTCCTTTTTTAAAAACTGGGCATATTACTCCAGTCTTCCAGTCATTTGGCATTGTCTCTTCCTCCCATACACTACATACTATATCATGAATTTGTGCAGTTAGTGCTCCACCGCCTTTTTTGATCAGTTCAGGGCTAAGCTGATCTTCGCCAGGCGCTTTCCCGTTCTTTAGTCGATTAATTGCTCTTCTCACTTCCTCAACTGAGGGAGTTTCTACATATGGTTCTGGACCTATTCTTACATTCTCTTCTACAGTCTCCATTGTGTCAGGCTTATTTAATATTTCTTCAAAATATTCAGCCCATCTGTTGAGGATCAGCCTGTCTTCTGCTATTTGTTTTCCATCTATGTCTTTGCAGATATTTAGCTTTGGTTGGTAACTTCTGTTTATACTTCTTACCTCATTATACAGGTTTTTTGTTTTCTTCTGTTCTGATAATTCCTCTATTTTGCGCACCTTCTCCTTCATGTATTCTCTTTTTTTCTTCTTACATAAATGGTTTGCCTCGTGTCTGCTAGCTCTATATCGGTCACTATTCTGTCTAGCGTTCTCTCCAACATTTTCCTTCTGTATTCATTCTTTCTTTGTATAGCTTCTCTGCACTCGTCATCAAACCATTCGGACTGTTTTCTCCTTTTCACACCTACTATCTCTCTAGCCGCCTCTATAACAGCTTCTTTCATGTTTGCCCACTTTTCTTCAATATTATTGATTTCCTTATCAAATTTGTCAGCTATCATTAGTTGGTATCGACCACAACACTGACCATCTTTAAGTTTATCGACATCCCATTTCATTCTTTTCTCTCCTTTATCTTTTTCGATCATAGCTAGCTTTTCTCTGACCACTGCTCTCACCAGATAGTGATCAGTATCACAGTTTGGACCTCTCATTGCTCTAGTGTCTACCACAGAGGTTGCATGTCTTTTGCTAACAAGAACATGGTCAATCTGATTCATTAGATCAGTCCCAGGGGCTCTCCATGTCCCTAAGTGGATTCTTCTATGATCAAAACTGGTGCTTTTTATGATCATTCCGCACGCTGTAGCGAACTCTGCAAGCATTCTTCCATTGTCACTGGATTCATTGTGCAGGGAGAATTTCCCAGCAACGCCCTTCAGAAAATTCTCTTTTCCAATCTTAGCATTAAAGTCCCCCAGAATGATAACTAAGTCGTATTTTGGGACTGCTCCATACACTCTTGTTAATTTTCCATAAAAGTCCTCCTTCTCTTCATCTGATTTATCCTCAGTTGGTGCATGTACTGATATGTGTGTTATATTTCTGAAATGGCCTTTCATTCTTAGCTTGCATATTCTATCAGATATTGGTTCAATTCCAATTACCCTGTCAGATATTTTCTTGTTCATTATGAACCCAGTCCCAAACTGACCTGATCTTGCTGTAGGTCCACTGTAAATGAACTTGAAATCTTTTTTCTCGATCACTCCTTGTCCTTGCCATCTAATCTCTTGTAAGGCAATAATATCCAAAGGTTATTGTATTAGCATTTGTTATTTATTATTGAATTTTGGTATCATGTAATGTCAATTACTATGTACTATTCACACATTGACTTAAGTTGCAAAATCGCCCCGATTTTGTGCGGGCAGTATGGTTAAACTTTGTACCTATGTAAACTTTGTACTGTAAAATGCCGCATTGGAGGTGCATGTAGTGACGTCATTTTTCTCCCTGCTATCTGCTGCCGGTTATGATACAGGCTAGCAGCAGTCAAATTTAACTTAGTTACTTGCAAGACTCCGAGCGGGCATCTCGCTCAGTTCGCCAGCCGCGGCTACATTGTTTTTCAACATTTCTAAATTTAGCATGAGCATCATGCGCTAACTATTTAGGCGATCTCGGCCTACACACTATTATGGGCTTTCAACATTTAATTCTATCTTAATTCTCAGGCATCCATGCCGCGCTAAACTGCACGCACCAGCAACTATTTTCTACTAATTTCAATAAATCATTAACTCCAACAAACATATACAGTCCACATAGTTATTTCATTTCACACCAGCACCTCAACTAGCATTCTAAGACCAACTTAAGATTTCATCGAGAGCGTCTAAGACGCACCACTTGGATTGTTCTAATATCTTGATTACACTTTCCATTCATCGTAAATATAATGGTTGGATTTATTTTATTTGAGTTTAGTGTTAACTCCTATTTTAAATTTCTCTTTTTTTATATTATATTTTTTATCTTTTTGGGTGTGATCATTCTGATGTGTTCACCTCGACGTTTAACAATCAACTCCTGTTTTTTCTTCATCATACAAAAGGTCCTGGCTGATTTATTAGTAAATTTTCATTGTTTTAAATCAGCTGACAATTAAGCCTCAAATTTGATGTTGTACAAAAGAATTGAATTTTACATTATATAATAAATTACATTTTGCTTATTATTTATTCTTATTAAATGCTCAATTAACCGGTAACAAATTGAACTGGTTCCCGACTTTTGTAATGTATTAACAAGGGGGACGTCACATAATCCCTTAACATTCGCGGATTTAACATTCGCGAAACTTAACTATTTGCGAACCTACTAATGAGAAACAAATTTAACATTCGCGTATACGCAACTTGGTTATTCGCGGATTAAAAAAATAACAAAATACGTAAATAAAATTGTTTAAGGGGTATGTAGACTTTCTTTGTGTAGCTGATTCCGAGAATTCCGGCTGACTCCGTGCCGCACACATTGTGTAAACAATTCTGAGAAAATAGACTAGGCTACGGTTTATGTACCCCTCTGTTTACATTTCTCTCAGTTGTTAGTAAGCGTGAGTGACAAAAGGTTCGTGATGCCGCCTCCAGTGAAAAGAGTGAAAAAGGTTTTGCACCTTTCCGAAAAAATTAAAATATTAGATAGGCTACGAGCAGGAGAAAGTGCATCTGCTGTAGAACGCTTTTTTGATATTAACGAGTCTACTGTTAGATCTATTAAAAAAAAGACTAAGACAAGGCTATAAGAGACAGTGTTGCAGCAAGTGCTCCAATCAGTGCAAAAACCGTATCTCAAGTGCGGAACAAGTGTTTGGAAGAAACTGAAAAAGCGTTAAGTGTCTGGATAGAAAATATGAACCAGAAGAAACTTCCGCTAAGTTCAGCTTTGATACGGGCCAAAGTTAAAAAAATATATGACATTATCAACCTGGATCCTTCTGAATCATCGTTTAACTTCCAGGCGAGTAAAGGTTGGTTTGACAATTTCAAACATAGGCATAGTTTGCACAACATTAAGTTAGTTAGCGAATCGGCTTCTGCAGATCATGTAAGTGCTAAAAAATTTCCGGAAGAACTTGCTAAAATTATTGAAACTGGAGGATATCGTCCAGAACAAGTGTTCAACGCTGACGAGACAGGGTTGTTCTGGAAGAAAATGCCGAGTAGAACTTTTCTGTCCAAAACAGAACGTTCAGCTCCAGGTTTCAAGGCCGCAAAAGACCGAGTTTCTCTTCTGTTATGTTGCCAACGCATCAGGCGATTTTAAGGTAAAGCCGATGCTGATTTATAGATCGCAAAATCCTCGTCCTCTCAAAGACAAAAATAAAAACGAGTTGCCTGTTTTCTGGAAATCAAATAAGAATGCATGGGTAACTAGTGCATTGTTTCTGGAATGGTTTAATGACTGCTTCATTCATGAGGTGGAAAAATACCTCTCACATAAAAACCTTGGTTTCAAAGTTCTCCTCATAGTTGATAATGCATCTTGTCATCCATCTAGTTTAAAAGAGGCCCATCCCAATGTTGAAGTGGTTTTTGTACCCGCGAATACGACGTCGCTAATCCAACCGCTAGATCAAGGAATCATAGCTACGTTCAAAGCCAACTACACAAGAAGATGTTTAACACGAATTTTGAACTCCATCGAAGAAAATTCAGAACCTACAATAACATATAGTTGGAAAACATTCAACATAGCAAATTGTATTGCCGAAATCAATGCATCATTGATGGAATTGAAAGAAAGTTCAATTAATGCTTGTTGGCGAAATCTTTGGCCTCAAGTGGTACAAAAGGAAAACCAGATGCCTTTAATTTCCAAACAAGTTGAAGAGATTGTGGAACTGGCTCATCAGGTCGGAGGTGATGGTATTGACGATATGACGCGAGATGATGTTGAAGAATTAATAAAATCTCAAGAGAATGGTCTTACTGAAGAAGAACTAATAGAGATCATTGAAGAGACCGACAACGACACTGAAGACGAGACCAAGAATCCGGAAACTGAAGGTAAAAGTTTTTCTTTTCTTTCTGTAAAGGTTTTCTAATTGTTTTAAGTTTTCTACAACTTAACATTTTTTATTGCAGGTAAAATATTTTCTTCAAAAGTTATTGGAGAAATTTTAAAGCTCCAACAACAGCTTGTTGAGAAAGCCATAGAAAACGAGCCTTCACTGGTGAGAAGCCTTAAATTTAAAAGAGAAATCGAGGCAGCGACCCTTCCTTACACTGAAATGTATAATTGTTCTGTCAAACAATCACAGATCAAAAAATATTTTGAACCATCAACTAGCAAATAAACTTTAACTTTCAATATGTATAAAGTACAGTATAATCAATATCTATGTATGTTAATATTACTGCTTAATAAACATAGTACGTACATATTTTTTTCGTTTCAATTAAAATTTTACAGAACCTAACCCCCTTTTATACACGGGAAGATAGTCTCAACATTCGCGATTTTGACATTCACGGAGGTTTCCGCGAACGTAACCCTCGCGAATGTTAAGGGATTACTGTATTATCATTTATCATTATCATGTTATTATGTGTTGTGGAATTTTAGTATCATTATTCTATTACTATGTAATGTAAATTATTATGCATTATGTATCCTTACATGAATTTTGTATGTCAATCATATTGTTATGTACTATTGATTTTCTTTTGGTGTCATCGCTCTACTGTTATGCATGTCAATTGATATGTCGTGGTTATTGTATTACTACTACTACTCTCCAGCACTACAGCCCATGGTGAGCCTTGGCCTCCGCTACGACCCGTCTCCACTCATCTCTGTCCACTGCCTTCAGTCTCCAGTTCCTAATGCCCATCTTTCTTAGATCTTCTTCCACATCCTGCTGCCATCTTCTTCGAGGCCTTCCTCTTCTTCTTTTGCCCAGTATCGTTCCACTTAATATATTTTGGGCATCCTCGTAACATTCATACGGAATACATGTCCCAGCCATCTAATTCTAGCTGATTTTATGTGTCTCACCAGGTCTTGTCCACCAATCAACTCATTTATTTCACCGTTATTTCGTATCCTATACATATTCCCTTCCTTCACCGGTCCAAATATCTGTCTCAAAATTCTTCTTTCAAAAATTCTTAGTGCACTTATATCCTTATTTACGAGAGTCCATGTCTCGGATGCATAAGTAACAACAGGTCTGATCAGTGTTTTATATAACATCAATTTGGTTCTTGGAGTTAGAAGCTTTGATTTCAGTAATGATTGGTTTGCATAGTAGGCTCTATTGCCGGTTATGATTCTATTTACTATTTCGCTGCTCACTCGGTTTTCATTATTGAGAATAACGCCTAGGTACTTAAATTCTGTAACTCCTTGGAAACAGTAATGGCCTGTGTGAAGGTCTAGCAGTTCTCTATTTTCCTTCGCAGACACTTTCATGTATTTTGTTTTAGCCTCATTGACTTCCAAACCAATCCTGCTCACTTCCCTCTCTATTTCAATAAAGGTGTCTTTTAATACATTTTTGTTCCTGGCTACCAGCACAATATCATCCGCATATGTTCCTAGTTGCCTCGTCCTTTTGAAGATGTGTCCTCTGAAGTCTATCTTGTTTATAGCATAGTGTAGTGCCAAGTTAAAGAGGGTCGCAGATAATGCATCACCCTGCTTCACTCCAGTACCAACCGTAAAATCTCGGCTTTTGTTTCTTCCCAGAACTACTTTTCCCCTGAAATCGTTCAGACTGAGCAGTACCAGTCTCACAATCTTTTGAGGTACTCCCAATTCTTCCAATGCTATTCGCAACATTATTCGATTTACACTATCGAAGGCTTGCCTGAAATCTATAAAGAGTATATGGATGTCAATACCATATTCGAAACATCTTTCAAGTGACTGCCTCATGACGAAAATTTGATCGACTGTGCTCCGGTCGGCTCTAAATCCCCACTTTGATGTTCACTTAGGATTTCCTCTGTATATACATTTAGCCTATCAAGGAGAATCATGGACAATATCTTATAGACACAGCTTAGCAGTGTTATGCCCCTATAATTGCTACATACAGTTTTATCTCCTTTTTTAAAAACTGGGCATATTACTCCAGTCTTCCAGTCATTTGGCATTGTCTCTTCCTCCCATACACTACATACTATATCATGAATTTGTGCAGTTAGTGCTCCACCGCCTTTTTTGATCAGTTCAGGGCTAAGCTGATCTTCGCCAGGCGCTTTCCCGTTCTTTAGTCGATTAATTGCTCTTCTCACTTCCTCAACTGAGGGAGTTTCTACATATGGTTCTGGACCTATTCTTACATTCTCTTCTACAGTCTCCATTGTGTCAGGCTTATTTAATATTTCTTCAAAATATTCAGCCCATCTGTTGAGGATCAGCCTGTCTTCTGCTATTTGTTTTCCATCTATGTCTTTGCAGATATTTAGCTTTGGTTGGTAACTTCTGTTTATACTTCTTACCTCATTATACAGGTTTTTTGTTTTCTTCTGTTCTGATAATTCCTCTATTTTGCGCACCTTCTCCTTCATGTATTCTCTTTTTTTCTTCTTACATAAATGGTTTGCCTCGTGTCTGCTAGCTCTATATCGGTCACTATTCTGTCTAGCGTTCTCTCCAACATTTTCCTTCTGTATTCATTCTTTCTTTGTATAGCTTCTCTGCACTCGTCATCAAACCATTCGGACTGTTTTCTCCTTTTCACACCTACTATCTCTCTAGCCGCCTCTATAACAGCTTCTTTCATGTTTGCCCACTTTTCTTCAATATTATTGATTTCCTTATCAAATTTGTCAGCTATCATTAGTTGGTATCGACCACAACACTGACCATCTTTAAGTTTATCGACATCCCATTTCATTCTTTTCTCTCCTTTATCTTTTTCGATCATAGCTAGCTTTTCTCTGACCACTGCTCTCACCAGATAGTGATCAGTATCACAGTTTGGACCTCTCATTGCTCTAGTGTCTACCACAGAGGTTGCATGTCTTTTGCTAACAAGAACATGGTCAATCTGATTCATTAGATCAGTCCCAGGGGCTCTCCATGTCCCTAAGTGGATTCTTCTATGATCAAAACTGGTGCTTTTTATGATCATTCCGCACGCTGTAGCGAACTCTGCAAGCATTCTTCCATTGTCACTGGATTCATTGTGCAGGGAGAATTTCCCAGCAACGCCCTTCAGAAAATTCTCTTTTCCAATCTTAGCATTAAAGTCCCCCAGAATGATAACTAAGTCGTATTTTGGGACTGCTCCATACACTCTTGTTAATTTTCCATAAAAGTCCTCCTTCTCTTCATCTGATTTATCCTCAGTTGGTGCATGTACTGATATGTGTGTTATATTTCTGAAATGGCCTTTCATTCTTAGCTTGCATATTCTATCAGATATTGGTTCAATTCCAATTACCCTGTCAGATATTTTCTTGTTCATTATGAACCCAGTCCCAAACTGACCTGATCTTGCTGTAGGTCCACTGTAAATGAACTTGAAATCTTTTTTCTCGATCACTCCTTGTCCTTGCCATCTAATCTCTTGTAAGGCAATAATATCCAAAGGTTATTGTATTAGCATTTGTTATTTATTATTGAATTTTGGTATCATGTAATGTCAATTACTATGTACTATTCACACATTGACTTAAGTTGCAAAATCGCCCCGATTTTGTGCGGGCAGTATGGTTAAACTTTGTACCTATGTAAACTTTGTACTGTAAAATGCCGCATTGGAGGTGCATGTAGTGACGTCATTTTTCTCCCTGCTATCTGCTGCCGGTTATGATACAGGCTAGCAGCAGTCAAATTTAACTTAGTTACTTGCAAGACTCCGAGCGGGCATCTCGCTCAGTTCGCCAGCCGCGGCTACATTGTTTTTCAACATTTCTAAATTTAGCATGAGCATCATGCGCTAACTATTTAGGCGATCTCGGCCTACACACTATTATGGGCTTTCAACATTTAATTCTATCTTAATTCTCAGGCATCCATGCCGCGCTAAACTGCACGCACCAGCAACTATTTTCTACTAATTTCAATAAATCATTAACTCCAACAAACATATACAGTCCACATAGTTATTTCATTTCACACCAGCACCTCAACTAGCATTCTAAGACCAACTTAAGATTTCATCGAGAGCGTCTAAGACGCACCACTTGGATTGTTCTAATATCTTGATTACACTTTCCATTCATCGTAAATATAATGGTTGGATTTATTTTATTTGAGTTTAGTGTTAACTCCTATTTTAAATTTCTCTTTTTTTATATTATATTTTTTATCTTTTTGGGTGTGATCATTCTGATGTGTTCACCTCGACGTTTAACAATCAACTCCTGTTTTTTCTTCATCATACAAAAGGTCCTGGCTGATTTATTAGTAAATTTTCATTGTTTTAAATCAGCTGACAATTAAGCCTCAAATTTGATGTTGTACAAAAGAATTGAATTTTACATTATATAATAAATTACATTTTGCTTATTATTTATTCTTATTAAATGCTCAATTAACCGGTAACAAATTGAACTGGTTCCCGACTTTTGTAATGTATTAACAAGGGGGACGTCACATAATCCCTTAACATTCGCGGATTTAACATTCGCGAAACTTAACTATTTGCGAACCTACTAATGAGAAACAAATTTAACATTCGCGTATACGCAACTTGGTTATTCGCGGATTAAAAAAATAACAAAATACGTAAATAAAATTGTTTAAGGGGTATGTAGACTTTCTTTGTGTAGCTGATTCCGAGAATTCCGGCTGACTCCGTGCCGCACACATTGTGTAAACAATTCTGAGAAAATAGACTAGGCTACGGTTTATGTACCCCTCTGTTTACATTTCTCTCAGTTGTTAGTAAGCGTGAGTGACAAAAGGTTCGTGATGCCGCCTCCAGTGAAAAGAGTGAAAAAGGTTTTGCACCTTTCCGAAAAAATTAAAATATTAGATAGGCTACGAGCAGGAGAAAGTGCATCTGCTGTAGAACGCTTTTTTGATATTAACGAGTCTACTGTTAGATCTATTAAAAAAAAGACTAAGACAAGGCTATAAGAGACAGTGTTGCAGCAAGTGCTCCAATCAGTGCAAAAACCGTATCTCAAGTGCGGAACAAGTGTTTGGAAGAAACTGAAAAAGCGTTAAGTGTCTGGATAGAAAATATGAACCAGAAGAAACTTCCGCTAAGTTCAGCTTTGATACGGGCCAAAGTTAAAAAAATATATGACATTATCAACCTGGATCCTTCTGAATCATCGTTTAACTTCCAGGCGAGTAAAGGTTGGTTTGACAATTTCAAACATAGGCATAGTTTGCACAACATTAAGTTAGTTAGCGAATCGGCTTCTGCAGATCATGTAAGTGCTAAAAAATTTCCGGAAGAACTTGCTAAAATTATTGAAACTGGAGGATATCGTCCAGAACAAGTGTTCAACGCTGACGAGACAGGGTTGTTCTGGAAGAAAATGCCGAGTAGAACTTTTCTGTCCAAAACAGAACGTTCAGCTCCAGGTTTCAAGGCCGCAAAAGACCGAGTTTCTCTTCTGTTATGTTGCCAACGCATCAGGCGATTTTAAGGTAAAGCCGATGCTGATTTATAGATCGCAAAATCCTCGTCCTCTCAAAGACAAAAATAAAAACGAGTTGCCTGTTTTCTGGAAATCAAATAAGAATGCATGGGTAACTAGTGCATTGTTTCTGGAATGGTTTAATGACTGCTTCATTCATGAGGTGGAAAAATACCTCTCACATAAAAACCTTGGTTTCAAAGTTCTCCTCATAGTTGATAATGCATCTTGTCATCCATCTAGTTTAAAAGAGGCCCATCCCAATGTTGAAGTGGTTTTTGTACCCGCGAATACGACGTCGCTAATCCAACCGCTAGATCAAGGAATCATAGCTACGTTCAAAGCCAACTACACAAGAAGATGTTTAACACGAATTTTGAACTCCATCGAAGAAAATTCAGAACCTACAATAACATATAGTTGGAAAACATTCAACATAGCAAATTGTATTGCCGAAATCAATGCATCATTGATGGAATTGAAAGAAAGTTCAATTAATGCTTGTTGGCGAAATCTTTGGCCTCAAGTGGTACAAAAGGAAAACCAGATGCCTTTAATTTCCAAACAAGTTGAAGAGATTGTGGAACTGGCTCATCAGGTCGGAGGTGATGGTATTGACGATATGACGCGAGATGATGTTGAAGAATTAATAAAATCTCAAGAGAATGGTCTTACTGAAGAAGAACTAATAGAGATCATTGAAGAGACCGACAACGACACTGAAGACGAGACCAAGAATCCGGAAACTGAAGGTAAAAGTTTTTCTTTTCTTTCTGTAAAGGTTTTCTAATTGTTTTAAGTTTTCTACAACTTAACATTTTTTATTGCAGGTAAAATATTTTCTTCAAAAGTTATTGGAGAAATTTTAAAGCTCCAACAACAGCTTGTTGAGAAAGCCATAGAAAACGAGCCTTCACTGGTGAGAAGCCTTAAATTTAAAAGAGAAATCGAGGCAGCGACGCTTCCTTACACTGAAATGTATAATTGTTCTGTCAAACAATCACAGATCAAAAAATATTTTGAACCATCAACTAGCAAATAAACTTTAACTTTCAATATGTATAAAGTACAGTATAATCAATATCTATGTATGTTAATATTACTGCTTAATAAACATAGTACGTACATATTTTTTTCGTTTCAATTAAAATTTTACAGAACCTAACCCCCTTTTATACACGGGAAGATAGTCTCAACATTCGCGATTTTGACATTCACGGAGGTTTCCGCGAACGTAACCCTCGCGAATGTTAAGGGATTACTGTATTATCATTTATCATTATCATGTTATTATGTGTTGTGGAATTTTAGTATCATTATTCTATTACTATGTAATGTAAATTATTATGCATTATGTATCCTTACATGAATTTTGTATGTCAATCATATTGTTATGTACTATTGATTTTCTTTTGGTGTCATCGCTCTACTGTTATGCATGTCAATTGATATGTCGTGGTTATTGTATTACTACTACTACTCTCCAGCACTACAGCCCATGGTGAGCCTTGGCCTCCGCTACGACCCGTCTCCACTCATCTCTGTCCACTGCCTTCAGTCTCCAGTTCCTAATGCCCATCTTTCTTAGATCTTCTTCCACATCCTGCTGCCATCTTCTTCGAGGCCTTCCTCTTCTTCTTTTGCCCAGTATCGTTCCACTTAATATATTTTGGGCATCCTCGTAACATTCATACGGAATACATGTCCCAGCCATCTAATTCTAGCTGATTTTATGTGTCTCACCAGGTCTTGTCCACCAATCAACTCATTTATTTCACCGTTATTTCGTATCCTATACATATTCCCTTCCTTCACCGGTCCAAATATCTGTCTCAAAATTCTTCTTTCAAAAATTCTTAGTGCACTTATATCCTTATTTACGAGAGTCCATGTCTCGGATGCATAAGTAACAACAGGTCTGATCAGTGTTTTATATAACATCAATTTGGTTCTTGGAGTTAGAAGCTTTGATTTCAGTAATGATTGGTTTGCATAGTAGGCTCTATTGCCGGTTATGATTCTATTTACTATTTCGCTGCTCACTCGGTTTTCATTATTGAGAATAACGCCTAGGTACTTAAATTCTGTAACTCCTTGGAAACAGTAATGGCCTGTGTGAAGGTCTAGCAGTTCTCTATTTTCCTTCGCAGACACTTTCATGTATTTTGTTTTAGCCTCATTGACTTCCAAACCAATCCTGCTCACTTCCCTCTCTATTTCAATAAAGGTGTCTTTTAATACATTTTTGTTCCTGGCTACCAGCACAATATCATCCGCATATGTTCCTAGTTGCCTCGTCCTTTTGAAGATGTGTCCTCTGAAGTCTATCTTGTTTATAGCATAGTGTAGTGCCAAGTTAAAGAGGGTCGCAGATAATGCATCACCCTGCTTCACTCCAGTACCAACCGTAAAATCTCGGCTTTTGTTTCTTCCCAGAACTACTTTTCCCCTGAAATCGTTCAGACTGAGCAGTACCAGTCTCACAATCTTTTGAGGTACTCCCAATTCTTCCAATGCTATTCGCAACATTATTCGATTTACACTATCGAAGGCTTGCCTGAAATCTATAAAGAGTATATGGATGTCAATACCATATTCGAAACATCTTTCAAGTGACTGCCTCATGACGAAAATTTGATCGACTGTGCTCCGGTCGGCTCTAAATCCCCACTTTGATGTTCACTTAGGATTTCCTCTGTATATACATTTAGCCTATCAAGGAGAATCATGGACAATATCTTATAGACACAGCTTAGCAGTGTTATGCCCCTATAATTGCTACATACAGTTTTATCTCCTTTTTTAAAAACTGGGCATATTACTCCAGTCTTCCAGTCATTTGGCATTGTCTCTTCCTCCCATACACTACATACTATATCATGAATTTGTGCAGTTAGTGCTCCACCGCCTTTTTTGATCAGTTCAGGGCTAAGCTGATCTTCGCCAGGCGCTTTCCCGTTCTTTAGTCGATTAATTGCTCTTCTCACTTCCTCAACTGAGGGAGTTTCTACATATGGTTCTGGACCTATTCTTACATTCTCTTCTACAGTCTCCATTGTGTCAGGCTTATTTAATATTTCTTCAAAATATTCAGCCCATCTGTTGAGGATCAGCCTGTCTTCTGCTATTTGTTTTCCATCTATGTCTTTGCAGATATTTAGCTTTGGTTGGTAACTTCTGTTTATACTTCTTACCTCATTATACAGGTTTTTTGTTTTCTTCTGTTCTGATAATTCCTCTATTTTGCGCACCTTCTCCTTCATGTATTCTCTTTTTTTCTTCTTACATAAATGGTTTGCCTCGTGTCTGCTAGCTCTATATCGGTCACTATTCTGTCTAGCGTTCTCTCCAACATTTTCCTTCTGTATTCATTCTTTCTTTGTATAGCTTCTCTGCACTCGTCATCAAACCATTCGGACTGTTTTCTCCTTTTCACACCTACTATCTCTCTAGCCGCCTCTATAACAGCTTCTTTCATGTTTGCCCACTTTTCTTCAATATTATTGATTTCCTTATCAAATTTGTCAGCTATCATTAGTTGGTATCGACCACAACACTGACCATCTTTAAGTTTATCGACATCCCATTTCATTCTTTTCTCTCCTTTATCTTTTTCGATCATAGCTAGCTTTTCTCTGACCACTGCTCTCACCAGATAGTGATCAGTATCACAGTTTGGACCTCTCATTGCTCTAGTGTCTACCACAGAGGTTGCATGTCTTTTGCTAACAAGAACATGGTCAATCTGATTCATTAGATCAGTCCCAGGGGCTCTCCATGTCCCTAAGTGGATTCTTCTATGATCAAAACTGGTGCTTTTTATGATCATTCCGCACGCTGTAGCGAACTCTGCAAGCATTCTTCCATTGTCACTGGATTCATTGTGCAGGGAGAATTTCCCAGCAACGCCCTTCAGAAAATTCTCTTTTCCAATCTTAGCATTAAAGTCCCCCAGAATGATAACTAAGTCGTATTTTGGGACTGCTCCATACACTCTTGTTAATTTTCCATAAAAGTCCTCCTTCTCTTCATCTGATTTATCCTCAGTTGGTGCATGTACTGATATGTGTGTTATATTTCTGAAATGGCCTTTCATTCTTAGCTTGCATATTCTATCAGATATTGGTTCAATTCCAATTACCCTGTCAGATATTTTCTTGTTCATTATGAACCCAGTCCCAAACTGACCTGATCTTGCTGTAGGTCCACTGTAAATGAACTTGAAATCTTTTTTCTCGATCACTCCTTGTCCTTGCCATCTAATCTCTTGTAAGGCAATAATATCCAAAGGTTATTGTATTAGCATTTGTTATTTATTATTGAATTTTGGTATCATGTAATGTCAATTACTATGTACTATTCACACATTGACTTAAGTTGCAAAATCGCCCCGATTTTGTGCGGGCAGTATGGTTAAACTTTGTACCTATGTAAACTTTGTACTGTAAAATGCCGCATTCGAGGTGCATGTAGTGACGTCATTTTTCTCCCTGCTATCTGCTGCCGGTTATGATACAGGCTAGCAGCAGTCAAATTTAACTTAGTTACTTGCAAGACTCCGAGCGGGCATCTCGCTCAGTTCGCCAGCCGCGGCTACATTGTTTTTCAACATTTCTAAATTTAGCATGAGCATCATGCGCTAACTATTTAGGCGATCTCGGCCTACACACTATTATGGGCTTTCAACATTTAATTCTATCTTAATTCTCAGGCATCCATGCCGCGCTAAACTGCACGCACCAGCAACTATTTTCTACTAATTTCAATAAATCATTAACTCCAACAAACATATACAGTCCACATAGTTATTTCATTTCACACCAGCACCTCAACTAGCATTCTAAGACCAACTTAAGATTTCATCGAGAGCGTCTAAGACGCACCACTTGGATTGTTCTAATATCTTGATTACACTTTCCATTCATCGTAAATATAATGGTTGGATTTATTTTATTTGAGTTTAGTGTTAACTCCTATTTTAAATTTCTCTTTTTTTATATTATATTTTTTATCTTTTTGGGTGTGATCATTCTGATGTGTTCACCTCGACGTTTAACAATCAACTCCTGTTTTTTCTTCATCATACAAAAGGTCCTGGCTGATTTATTAGTAAATTTTCATTGTTTTAAATCAGCTGACAATTAAGCCTCAAATTTGATGTTGTACAAAAGAATTGAATTTTACATTATATAATAAATTACATTTTGCTTATTATTTATTCTTATTAAATGCTCAATTAACCGGTAACAAATTGAACTGGTTCCCGACTTTTGTAATGTATTAACAAGGGGGACGTCACATAATCCCTTAACATTCGCGGATTTAACATTCGCGAAACTTAACTATTTGCGAACCTACTAATGAGAAACAAATTTAACATTCGCGTATACGCAACTTGGTTATTCGCGGATTAAAAAAATAACAAAATACGTAAATAAAATTGTTTAAGGGGTATGTAGACTTTCTTTGTGTAGCTGATTCCGAGAATTCCGGCTGACTCCGTGCCGCACACATTGTGTAAACAATTCTGAGAAAATAGACTAGGCTACGGTTTATGTACCCCTCTGTTTACATTTCTCTCAGTTGTTAGTAAGCGTGAGTGACAAAAGGTTCGTGATGCCGCCTCCAGTGAAAAGAGTGAAAAAGGTTTTGCACCTTTCCGAAAAAATTAAAATATTAGATAGGCTACGAGCAGGAGAAAGTGCATCTGCTGTAGAACGCTTTTTTGATATTAACGAGTCTACTGTTAGATCTATTAAAAAAAATGAAAAGGCTATAAGAGACAGTGTTGCAGCAAGTGCTCCAATCAGTGCAAAAACCGTATCTCAAGTGCGGAACAAGTGTTTGGAAGAAACTGAAAAAGCGTTAAGTGTCTGGATAGAAAATATGAACCAGAAGAAACTTCCGCTAAGTTCAGCTTTGATACGGGCCAAAGTTAAAAAAATATATGACATTATCAACCTGGATCCTTCTGAATCATCGTTTAACTTCCAGGCGAGTAAAGGTTGGTTTGACAATTTCAAACATAGGCATAGTTTGCACAACATTAAGTTAGTTAGCGAATCGGCTTCTGCAGATCATGTAAGTGCTAAAAAATTTCCGGAAGAACTTGCTAAAATTATTGAAACTGGAGGATATCGTCCAGAACAAGTGTTCAACGCTGACGAGACAGGGTTGTTCTGGAAGAAAATGCCGAGTAGAACTTTTCTGTCCAAAACAGAACGTTCAGCTCCAGGTTTCAAGGCCGCAAAAGACCGAGTTTCTCTTCTGTTATGTTGCCAACGCATCAGGCGATTTTAAGGTAAAGCCGATGCTGATTTATAGATCGCAAAATCCTCGTCCTCTCAAAGACAAAAATAAAAACGAGTTGCCTGTTTTCTGGAAATCAAATAAGAATGCATGGGTAACTAGTGCATTGTTTCTGGAATGGTTTAATGACTGCTTCATTCATGAGGTGGAAAAATACCTCTCACATAAAAACCTTGGTTTCAAAGTTCTCCTCATAGTTGATAATGCATCTTGTCATCCATCTAGTTTAAAAGAGGCCCATCCCAATGTTGAAGTGGTTTTTGTACCCGCGAATACGACGTCGCTAATCCAACCGCTAGATCAAGGAATCATAGCTACGTTCAAAGCCAACTACACAAGAAGATGTTTAACACGAATTTTGAACTCCATCGAAGAAAATTCAGAACCTACAATAACATATAGTTGGAAAACATTCAACATAGCAAATTGTATTGCCGAAATCAATGCATCATTGATGGAATTGAAAGAAAGTTCAATTAATGCTTGTTGGCGAAATCTTTGGCCTCAAGTGGTACAAAAGGAAAACCAGATGCCTTTAATTTCCAAACAAGTTGAAGAGATTGTGGAACTGGCTCATCAGGTCGGAGGTGATGGTATTGACGATATGACGCGAGATGATGTTGAAGAATTAATAAAATCTCAAGAGAATGGTCTTACTGAAGAAGAACTAATAGAGATCATTGAAGAGACCGACAACGACACTGAAGACGAGACCAAGAATCCGGAAACTGAAGGTAAAAGTTTTTCTTTTCTTTCTGTAAAGGTTTTCTAATTGTTTTAAGTTTTCTACAACTTAACATTTTTTATTGCAGGTAAAATATTTTCTTCAAAAGTTATTGGAGAAATTTTAAAGCTCCAACAACAGCTTGTTGAGAAAGCCATAGAAAACGAGCCTTCACTGGTGAGAAGCCTTAAATTTAAAAGAGAAATCGAGGCAGCGACGCTTCCTTACACTGAAATGTATAATTGTTCTGTCAAACAATCACAGATCAAAAAATATTTTGAACCATCAACTAGCAAATAAACTTTAACTTTCAATATGTATAAAGTACAGTATAATCAATATCTATGTATGTTAATATTACTGCTTAATAAACATAGTACGTACATATTTTTTTCGTTTCAATTAAAATTTTACAGAACCTAACCCCCTTTTATACACGGGAAGATAGTCTCAACATTCGCGATTTTGACATTCACGGAGGTTTCCGCGAACGTAACCCTCGCGAATGTTAAGGGATTACTGTATTATCATTTATCATTATCATGTTATTATGTGTTGTGGAATTTTAGTATCATTATTCTATTACTATGTAATGTAAATTATTATGCATTATGTATCCTTACATGAATTTTGTATGTCAATCATATTGTTATGTACTATTGATTTTCTTTTGGTGTCATCGCTCTACTGTTATGCATGTCAATTGATATGTCGTGGTTATTGTATTACTACTACTACTCTCCAGCACTACAGCCCATGGTGAGCCTTGGCCTCCGCTACGACCCGTCTCCACTCATCTCTGTCCACTGCCTTCAGTCTCCAGTTCCTAATGCCCATCTTTCTTAGATCTTCTTCCACATCCTGCTGCCATCTTCTTCGAGGCCTTCCTCTTCTTCTTTTGCCCAGTATCGTTCCACTTAATATATTTTGGGCATCCTCGTAACATTCATACGGAATACATGTCCCAGCCATCTAATTCTAGCTGATTTTATGTGTCTCACCAGGTCTTGTCCACCAATCAACTCATTTATTTCACCGTTATTTCGTATCCTATACATATTCCCTTCCTTCACCGGTCCAAATATCTGTCTCAAAATTCTTCTTTCAAAAATTCTTAGTGCACTTATATCCTTATTTACGAGAGTCCATGTCTCGGATGCATAAGTAACAACAGGTCTGATCAGTGTTTTATATAACATCAATTTGGTTCTTGGAGTTAGAAGCTTTGATTTCAGTAATGATTGGTTTGCATAGTAGGCTCTATTGCCGGTTATGATTCTATTTACTATTTCGCTGCTCACTCGGTTTTCATTATTGAGAATAACGCCTAGGTACTTAAATTCTGTAACTCCTTGGAAACAGTAATGGCCTGTGTGAAGGTCTAGCAGTTCTCTATTTTCCTTCGCAGACACTTTCATGTATTTTGTTTTAGCCTCATTGACTTCCAAACCAATCCTGCTCACTTCCCTCTCTATTTCAATAAAGGTGTCTTTTAATACATTTTTGTTCCTGGCTACCAGCACAATATCATCCGCATATGTTCCTAGTTGCCTCGTCCTTTTGAAGATGTGTCCTCTGAAGTCTATCTTGTTTATAGCATAGTGTAGTGCCAAGTTAAAGAGGGTCGCAGATAATGCATCACCCTGCTTCACTCCAGTACCAACCGTAAAATCTCGGCTTTTGTTTCTTCCCAGAACTACTTTTCCCCTGAAATCGTTCAGACTGAGCAGTACCAGTCTCACAATCTTTTGAGGTACTCCCAATTCTTCCAATGCTATTCGCAACATTATTCGATTTACACTATCGAAGGCTTGCCTGAAATCTATAAAGAGTATATGGATGTCAATACCATATTCGAAACATCTTTCAAGTGACTGCCTCATGACGAAAATTTGATCGACTGTGCTCCGGTCGGCTCTAAATCCCCACTTTGATGTTCACTTAGGATTTCCTCTGTATATACATTTAGCCTATCAAGGAGAATCATGGACAATATCTTATAGACACAGCTTAGCAGTGTTATGCCCCTATAATTGCTACATACAGTTTTATCTCCTTTTTTAAAAACTGGGCATATTACTCCAGTCTTCCAGTCATTTGGCATTGTCTCTTCCTCCCATACACTACATACTATATCATGAATTTGTGCAGTTAGTGCTCCACCGCCTTTTTTGATCAGTTCAGGGCTAAGCTGATCTTCGCCAGGCGCTTTCCCGTTCTTTAGTCGATTAATTGCTCTTCTCACTTCCTCAACTGAGGGAGTTTCTACATATGGTTCTGGACCTATTCTTACATTCTCTTCTACAGTCTCCATTGTGTCAGGCTTATTTAATATTTCTTCAAAATATTCAGCCCATCTGTTGAGGATCAGCCTGTCTTCTGCTATTTGTTTTCCATCTATGTCTTTGCAGATATTTAGCTTTGGTTGGTAACTTCTGTTTATACTTCTTACCTCATTATACAGGTTTTTTGTTTTCTTCTGTTCTGATAATTCCTCTATTTTGCGCACCTTCTCCTTCATGTATTCTCTTTTTTTCTTCTTACATAAATGGTTTGCCTCGTGTCTGCTAGCTCTATATCGGTCACTATTCTGTCTAGCGTTCTCTCCAACATTTTCCTTCTGTATTCATTCTTTCTTTGTATAGCTTCTCTGCACTCGTCATCAAACCATTCGGACTGTTTTCTCCTTTTCACACCTACTATCTCTCTAGCCGCCTCTATAACAGCTTCTTTCATGTTTGCCCACTTTTCTTCAATATTATTGATTTCCTTATCAAATTTGTCAGCTATCATTAGTTGGTATCGACCACAACACTGACCATCTTTAAGTTTATCGACATCCCATTTCATTCTTTTCTCTCCTTTATCTTTTTCGATCATAGCTAGCTTTTCTCTGACCACTGCTCTCACCAGATAGTGATCAGTATCACAGTTTGGACCTCTCATTGCTCTAGTGTCTACCACAGAGGTTGCATGTCTTTTGCTAACAAGAACATGGTCAATCTGATTCATTAGATCAGTCCCAGGGGCTCTCCATGTCCCTAAGTGGATTCTTCTATGATCAAAACTGGTGCTTTTTATGATCATTCCGCACGCTGTAGCGAACTCTGCAAGCATTCTTCCATTGTCACTGGATTCATTGTGCAGGGAGAATTTCCCAGCAACGCCCTTCAGAAAATTCTCTTTTCCAATCTTAGCATTAAAGTCCCCCAGAATGATAACTAAGTCGTATTTTGGGACTGCTCCATACACTCTTGTTAATTTTCCATAAAAGTCCTCCTTCTCTTCATCTGATTTATCCTCAGTTGGTGCATGTACTGATATGTGTGTTATATTTCTGAAATGGCCTTTCATTCTTAGCTTGCATATTCTATCAGATATTGGTTCAATTCCAATTACCCTGTCAGATATTTTCTTGTTCATTATGAACCCAGTCCCAAACTGACCTGATCTTGCTGTAGGTCCACTGTAAATGAACTTGAAATCTTTTTTCTCGATCACTCCTTGTCCTTGCCATCTAATCTCTTGTAAGGCAATAATATCCAAAGGTTATTGTATTAGCATTTGTTATTTATTATTGAATTTTGGTATCATGTAATGTCAATTACTATGTACTATTCACACATTGACTTAAGTTGCAAAATCGCCCCGATTTTGTGCGGGCAGTATGGTTAAACTTTGTACCTATGTAAACTTTGTACTGTAAAATGCCGCATTGGAGGTGCATGTAGTGACGTCATTTTTCTCCCTGCTATCTGCTGCCGGTTATGATACAGGCTAGCAGCAGTCAAATTTAACTTAGTTACTTGCAAGACTCCGAGCGGGCATCTCGCTCAGTTCGCCAGCCGCGGCTACATTGTTTTTCAACATTTCTAAATTTAGCATGAGCATCATGCGCTAACTATTTAGGCGATCTCGGCCTACACACTATTATGGGCTTTCAACATTTAATTCTATCTTAATTCTCAGGCATCCATGCCGCGCTAAACTGCACGCACCAGCAACTATTTTCTACTAATTTCAATAAATCATTAACTCCAACAAACATATACAGTCCACATAGTTATTTCATTTCACACCAGCACCTCAACTAGCATTCTAAGACCAACTTAAGATTTCATCGAGAGCGTCTAAGACGCACCACTTGGATTGTTCTAATATCTTGATTACACTTTCCATTCATCGTAAATATAATGGTTGGATTTATTTTATTTGAGTTTAGTGTTAACTCCTATTTTAAATTTCTCTTTTTTTATATTATATTTTTTATCTTTTTGGGTGTGATCATTCTGATGTGTTCACCTCGACGTTTAACAATCAACTCCTGTTTTTTCTTCATCATACAAAAGGTCCTGGCTGATTTATTAGTAAATTTTCATTGTTTTAAATCAGCTGACAATTAAGCCTCAAATTTGATGTTGTACAAAAGAATTGAATTTTACATTATATAATAAATTACATTTTGCTTATTATTTATTCTTATTAAATGCTCAATTAACCGGTAACAAATTGAACTGGTTCCCGACTTTTGTAATGTATTAACAAGGGGGACGTCACATAATCCCTTAACATTCGCGGATTTAACATTCGCGAAACTTAACTATTTGCGAACCTACTAATGAGAAACAAATTTAACATTCGCGTATACGCAACTTGGTTATTCGCGGATTAAAAAAATAACAAAATACGTAAATAAAATTGTTTAAGGGGTATGTAGACTTTCTTTGTGTAGCTGATTCCGAGAATTCCGGCTGACTCCGTGCCGCACACATTGTGTAAACAATTCTGAGAAAATAGACTAGGCTACGGTTTATGTACCCCTCTGTTTACATTTCTCTCAGTTGTTAGTAAGCGTGAGTGACAAAAGGTTCGTGATGCCGCCTCCAGTGAAAAGAGTGAAAAAGGTTTTGCACCTTTCCGAAAAAATTAAAATATTAGATAGGCTACGAGCAGGAGAAAGTGCATCTGCTGTAGAACGCTTTTTTGATATTAACGAGTCTACTGTTAGATCTATTAAAAAAAATGAAAAGGCTATAAGAGACAGTGTTGCAGCAAGTGCTCCAATCAGTGCAAAAACCGTATCTCAAGTGCGGAACAAGTGTTTGGAAGAAACTGAAAAAGCGTTAAGTGTCTGGATAGAAAATATGAACCAGAAGAAACTTCCGCTAAGTTCAGCTTTGATACGGGCCAAAGTTAAAAAAATATATGACATTATCAACCTGGATCCTTCTGAATCATCGTTTAACTTCCAGGCGAGTAAAGGTTGGTTTGACAATTTCAAACATAGGCATAGTTTGCACAACATTAAGTTAGTTAGCGAATCGGCTTCTGCAGATCATGTAAGTGCTAAAAAATTTCCGGAAGAACTTGCTAAAATTATTGAAACTGGAGGATATCGTCCAGAACAAGTGTTCAACGCTGACGAGACAGGGTTGTTCTGGAAGAAAATGCCGAGTAGAACTTTTCTGTCCAAAACAGAACGTTCAGCTCCAGGTTTCAAGGCCGCAAAAGACCGAGTTTCTCTTCTGTTATGTTGCCAACGCATCAGGCGATTTTAAGGTAAAGCCGATGCTGATTTATAGATCGCAAAATCCTCGTCCTCTCAAAGACAAAAATAAAAACGAGTTGCCTGTTTTCTGGAAATCAAATAAGAATGCATGGGTAACTAGTGCATTGTTTCTGGAATGGTTTAATGACTGCTTCATTCATGAGGTGGAAAAATACCTCTCACATAAAAACCTTGGTTTCAAAGTTCTCCTCATAGTTGATAATGCATCTTGTCATCCATCTAGTTTAAAAGAGGCCCATCCCAATGTTGAAGTGGTTTTTGTACCCCCGAATACGACGTCGCTAATCCAACCGCTAGATCAAGGAATCATAGCTACGTTCAAAGCCAACTACACAAGAAGATGTTTAACACGAATTTTGAACTCCATCGAAGAAAATTCAGAACCTACAATAACATATAGTTGGAAAACATTCAACATAGCAAATTGTATTGCCGAAATCAATGCATCATTGATGGAATTGAAAGAAAGTTCAATTAATGCTTGTTGGCGAAATCTTTGGCCTCAAGTGGTACAAAAGGAAAACCAGATGCCTTTAATTTCCAAACAAGTTGAAGAGATTGTGGAACTGGCTCATCAGGTCGGAGGTGATGGTTTTGACGATATGACGCGAGATGATGTTGAAGAATTAATAAAATCTCAAGAGAATGGTCTTACTGAAGAAGAACTAATAGAGATCATTGAAGAGACCGACAACGACACTGAAGACGAGACCAAGAATCCGGAAACTGAAGGTAAAAGTTTTTCTTTTTTTTCTGTAAAGGTTTTCTAATTGTTTTAAGTTTTCTACAACTTAACATTTTTTATTGCAGGTAAAATATTTTCTTCAAAAGTTATTGGAGAAATTTTAAAGCTCCAACAACAGCTTGTTGAGAAAGCCATAGAAAACGACCCTTTACTGGTGAGAAGCGTTAAATTTAAAAGAGAAATCGAGGCAGCGACCCTTCCTTACACTGAAATGTATAATTGTTCTGTCAAACAATCACAGATCAAAAAATATTTTGAACCACCAACTAGCAAATAAACTTTAACTTTCAATATGTATAAAGTACAGTATAATCAATATCTATGTATGTTAATATTACTGCTTAATAAACATAGTACGTACATATTTTTTTCGTTTCAATTAAAATTTTACAGAACCTAACCCCCTTTTATACACGGGAAGATAGTCTCAACATTCGCGATTTTGACATTCACGGAGGTTTCCGCGAACGTAACCCTCGCGAATGTTAAGGGATTACTGTATTATCATTTATCATTATCATGTTATTATGTGTTGTGGAATTTTAGTATCATTATTCTATTACTATGTAATGTAAATTATTATGCATTATGTATCCTTACATGAATTTTGTATGTCAATCATATTGTTATGTACTATTGATTTTCTTTTGGTGTCATCGCTCTACTGTTATGCATGTCAATTGATATGTCGTGGTTATTGTATTACTACTACTACTCTCCAGCACTACAGCCCATGGTGAGCCTTGGCCTCCGCTACGACCCGTCTCCACTCATCTCTGTCCACTGCCTTCAGTCTCCAGTTCCTAATTCCCATCTTTCTTAGATCTTCTTCCACATCCTGCTGCCATCTTCTTCGAGGCCTTCCTCTTCTTCTTTTGCCCAGTATCGTTCCACTTAATATATTTTGGGCATCCTCGTAACATTCATACGGAATACATGTCCCAGCCATCTAATTCTAGCTGATTTTATGTGTCTCACCAGGTCTTGTCCACCAATCAACTCATTTATTTCACCGTTATTTCGGATCCTATACATATTCCCTTCCTTCACCGGTCCAAATATCTGTCTCAAAATTCTTCTTTCAAAAATTCTTAGTGCACTTATATCCTTATTTACGAGAGTCCATGTCTCGGATGCATAAGTAACAACAGGTCTGATCAGTGTTTTATATAACATCAATTTGGTTCTTGGAGTTAGAAGCTTTGATTTCAGTAATGATTGGTTTGCATAGTAGGCTCTATTGCCGGTTATGATTCTATTTACTATTTCGCTGCTCACTCGGTTTTCATTATTGAGAATAACGCCTAGGTACTTAAATTCTGTAACTCCTTGGAAACAGTAATGGCCTGTGTGAAGGTCTAGCAGTTCTCTATTTTCCTTCGCAGACACTTTCATGTATTTTGTTTTAGCCTCATTGACTTCCAAACCAATCCTGCTCACTTCCCTCTCTATTTCAATAAAGGTGTCTTTTAATACATTTTTGTTCCTGGCTACCAGCACAATATCATCCGCATATGTTCCTAGTTGCCTCGTCCTTTTGAAGATGTGTCCTCTGAAGTCTATCTTGTTTATAGCATAGTGTAGTGCCAAGTTAAAGAGGGTCGCAGATAATGCATCACCCTGCTTCACTCCAGTACCAACCGTAAAATCTCGGCTTTTGTTTCTTCCCAGAACTACTTTTCCCCTGAAATCGTTCAGATTGAGCAGTACCAGTCTCACAATCTTTTGAGGTACTCCCAATTCTTCCAATGCTATTCGCAACATTATTCGATTTACACTATCGAAGGCTTGCCTGAAATCTATAAACAGTATATGGATGTCAATACCATATTCGAAACATCTTTCAAGTGACTGCCTCATGACGAAAATTTGATCGACTGTGCTCCGGTCGGCTCTAAATCCCCACTTTGATGTTCACTTAGGATTTCCTCTGTATATACATTTAGCCTATCAAGGAGAATCATGGACAATATCTTATAGACACAGCTTAGCAGTGTTATGCCCCTATAATTGCTACATACAGTTTTATCTCCTTTTTTAAAAACTGGGCATATTACTCCAGTCTTCCAGTCATTTGGCATTGTCTCTTCCTCCCATACACTACATACTATATCATGAATTTGTGCAGTTAGTGCTCCACCGCCTTTTTTGATCAGTTCAGGGCTAAGCTGATCTTCGCCAGGCGCTTTCCCGTTCTTTAGTCGATTAATTGCTCTTCTCACTTCCTCAACTGAGGGAGTTTCTACATATGGTTCTGGACCTATTCTTACATTCTCTTCTACAGTCTCCATTGTGTCAGGCTTATTTAATATTTCTTCAAAATATTCAGCCCATCTGTTGAGGATCAGCCTGTCTTCTGCTATTTGTTTTCCATCTATGTCTTTGCAGATATTTAGCTTTGGTTGGTAACTTCTGTTTATACTTCTTACCTCATTATACAGGTTTTTTGTTTTCTTCTGTTCTGATAATTCCTCTATTTTGCGCACCTTCTCCTTCATGTATTCTCTTTTTTTCTTCTTACATAAATGGTTTGCCTCGTGTCTGCTAACTCTATATCGGTCACTATTCTGTCTAGTGTTCTCTCCAACATTTTCCTTCTGTATTCATTCTTTCTTTGTATAGCTTCTCTGCACTCGTCATCAAACCATTCGGACTGTTTTCTCCTTTTCACACCTACTATCTCTCTAGCCGCCTCTATAACAGCTTCTTTCATGTTTGCCCACTTTTCTTCAATATTATTGATTTCCTTATCAAGTTTGTCAGCTATCATTAGTTGGTATCGACCACAACACTGACCATCTTTAAGTTTATCGACATCCCATTTCATTCTTTTCTCTCCTTTATCTTTTTCGATCATAGCTAGCTTTTCTCTGACCACTGCTCTGCTCTCACCAGATAGTGATCAGTATCACAGTTTGGACCTCTCATTGCTCTAGTGTCTACCACAGAGGTTGCATGTCTTTTGCTAACAAGAACATGGTCAATCTGATTCATTAGATCAGTCCCAGGGGCTCTCCATGTCCCTAAGTGGATTCTTCTATGATCAAAACTGGTGCTTTTTATGATCATTCCGCACGCTGTAGCGAACTCTGCAAGCATTCTTCCATTGTCACTGGATTCATTGTGCAGGGAGAATTTCCCAGCAACGCCCTTCAGAAAATTCTCTTTTCCAATCTTAGCATTAAAGTCCCCCAGAATGATAACTAAGTCGTATTTTGGGACTGCTCCATACACTCTTGTTAATTTTCCATAAAAGTCCTCCTTCTCTTCATCTGATTTATCCTCAGTTGGTGCATGTACTGATATGAGTGTTATATTTCTGAAATGGCCTTTCATTCTTAGCTTGCATATTCTATCAGATATTGGTTCAATTCCAATTACCCTGTCAGATATTTTCTTGTTCATTATGAACCCAGTCCCAAACTGACCTGATCTTGCTGTAGGTCCACTGTAAATGAACTTGAAATCTTTTTTCTCGATCACTCCTTGTCCTTGCCATCTAATCTCTTGTAAGGCAATAATATCCAAAGGTTATTGTATTAGCATTTGTTATTTATTATTGAATTTTGGTATCATGTAATGTCAATTACTATGTACTATTCACACATTGACTTAAGTTGCAAAATCGCCCCGATTTTGTGCGGGCAGTATGGTTAAACTTTGTACCTATGTAAACTTTGTACTGTAAAATGCCGCATTCGAGGTGCATGTAGTGACGTCATTTTTCTCCCTGCTATCTGCTGCCGGTTATGATACAGGCTAGCAGCAGTCAAATTTAACTTAGTTACTTGCAAGACTCCGAGCGGGCATCTCGCTCAGTTCGCCAGCCGCGGCTACATTGTTTTTCAACATTTCTAAATTTAGCATGAGCATCATGCGCTAACTATTTAGGCGATCTCGGCCTACACACTATTATGGGCTTTCAACATTTAATTCTATCTTAATTCTCAGGCATCCATGCCGCGCTAAACTGCACGCACCAGCAACTATTTTCTACTAATTTCAATAAATCATTAACTCCAACAAACATATACAGTCCACATAGTTATTTCATTTCACACCAGCACCTCAACTAGCATTCTAAGACCAACTTAAGATTTCATCGAGAGCGTCTAAGACGCACCACTTGGATTGTTCTAATATCTTGATTACACTTTCCATTCATCGTAAATATAATGGTTGGATTTATTTTATTTGAGTTTAGTGTTAACTCCTATTTTAAATTTCTCTTTTTTTATATTATATTTTTTATCTTTTTGGGTGTGATCATTCTGATGTGTTCACCTCGACGTTTAACAATCAACTCCTGTTTTTTCTTCATCATACAAAAGGTCCTGGCTGATTTATTAGTAAATTTTCATTGTTTTAAATCAGCTGACAATTAAGCCTCAAATTTGATGTTGTACAAAAGAATTGAATTTTACATTATATAATAAATTACATTTTGCTTATTATTTATTCTTATTAAATGCTCAATTAACCGGTAACAAATTGAACTGGTTCCCGACTTTTGTAATGTATTAACAAGGGGGACGTCACATAATCCCTTAACATTCGCGGATTTAACATTCGCGAAACTTAACTATTTGCGAACCTACTAATGAGAAACAAATTTAACATTCGCGTATACGCAACTTGGTTATTCGCGGATTAAAAAAATAACAAAATACGTAAATAAAATTGTTTAAGGGGTATGTAGACTTTCTTTGTGTAGCTGATTCCGAGAATTCCGGCTGACTCCGTGCCGCACACATTGTGTAAACAATTCTGAGAAAATAGACTAGGCTACGGTTTATGTACCCCTCTGTTTACATTTCTCTCAGTTGTTAGTAAGCGTGAGTGACAAAAGGTTCGTGATGCCGCCTCCAGTGAAAAGAGTGAAAAAGGTTTTGCACCTTTCCGAAAAAATTAAAATATTAGATAGGCTACGAGCAGGAGAAAGTGCATCTGCTGTAGAACGCTTTTTTGATATTAACGAGTCTACTGTTAGATCTATTAAAAAAAATGAAAAGGCTATAAGAGACAGTGTTGCAGCAAGTGCTCCAATCAGTGCAAAAACCGTATCTCAAGTGCGGAACAAGTGTTTGGAAGAAACTGAAAAAGCGTTAAGTGTCTGGATAGAAAATATGAACCAGAAGAAACTTCCGCTAAGTTCAGCTTTGATACGGGCCAAAGTTAAAAAAATATATGACATTATCAACCTGGATCCTTCTGAATCATCGTTTAACTTCCAGGCGAGTAAAGGTTGGTTTGACAATTTCAAACATAGGCATAGTTTGCACAACATTAAGTTAGTTAGCGAATCGGCTTCTGCAGATCATGTAAGTGCTAAAAAATTTCCGGAAGAACTTGCTAAAATTATTGAAACTGGAGGATATCGTCCAGAACAAGTGTTCAACGCTGACGAGACAGGGTTGTTCTGGAAGAAAATGCCGAGTAGAACTTTTCTGTCCAAAACAGAACGTTCAGCTCCAGGTTTCAAGGCCGCAAAAGACCGAGTTTCTCTTCTGTTATGTTGCCAACGCATCAGGCGATTTTAAGGTAAAGCCGATGCTGATTTATAGATCGCAAAATCCTCGTCCTCTCAAAGACAAAAATAAAAACGAGTTGCCTGTTTTCTGGAAATCAAATAAGAATGCATGGGTAACTAGTGCATTGTTTCTGGAATGGTTTAATGACTGCTTCATTCATGAGGTGGAAAAATACCTCTCACATAAAAACCTTGGTTTCAAAGTTCTCCTCATAGTTGATAATGCATCTTGTCATCCATCTAGTTTAAAAGAGGCCCATCCCAATGTTGAAGTGGTTTTTGTACCCCCGAATACGACGTCGCTAATCCAACCGCTAGATCAAGGAATCATAGCTACGTTCAAAGCCAACTACACAAGAAGATGTTTAACACGAATTTTGAACTCCATCGAAGAAAATTCAGAACCTACAATAACATATAGTTGGAAAACATTCAACATAGCAAATTGTATTGCCGAAATCAATGCATCATTGATGGAATTGAAAGAAAGTTCAATTAATGCTTGTTGGCGAAATCTTTGGCCTCAAGTGGTACAAAAGGAAAACCAGATGCCTTTAATTTCCAAACAAGTTGAAGAGATTGTGGAACTGGCTCATCAGGTCGGAGGTGATGGTTTTGACGATATGACGCGAGATGATGTTGAAGAATTAATAAAATCTCAAGAGAATGGTCTTACTGAAGAAGAACTAATAGAGATCATTGAAGAGACCGACAACGACACTGAAGACGAGACCAAGAATCCGGAAACTGAAGGTAAAAGTTTTTCTTTTTTTTCTGTAAAGGTTTTCTAATTGTTTTAAGTTTTCTACAACTTAACATTTTTTATTGCAGGTAAAATATTTTCTTCAAAAGTTATTGGAGAAATTTTAAAGCTCCAACAACAGCTTGTTGAGAAAGCCATAGAAAACGACCCTTTACTGGTGAGAAGCGTTAAATTTAAAAGAGAAATCGAGGCAGCGACCCTTCCTTACACTGAAATGTATAATTGTTCTGTCAAACAATCACAGATCAAAAAATATTTTGAACCACCAACTAGCAAATAAACTTTAACTTTCAATATGTATAAAGTACAGTATAATCAATATCTATGTATGTTAATATTACTGCTTAATAAACATAGTACGTACATATTTTTTTCGTTTCAATTAAAATTTTACAGAACCTAACCCCCTTTTATACACGGGAAGATAGTCTCAACATTCGCGATTTTGACATTCACGGAGGTTTCCGCGAACGTAACCCTCGCGAATGTTAAGAGATTACTGTATTATCATTTATCATTATCATGTTATTATGTGTTGTGGAATTTTAGTATCATTATTCTATTACTATGTAATGTAAATTATTATGCATTATGTATCCTTACATGAATTTTGTATGTCAATCATATTGTTATGTACTATTGATTTTCTTTTGGTGTCATCGCTCTACTGTTATGCATGTCAATTGATATGTCGTGGTTATTGTATTACTACTACTGCTCTCCAGCACTACAGCCCATGGTGAGCCTTGGCCTCCGCTACGACCCGTCTCCACTCATCTCTGTCCACTGCCTTCAGTCTCCAGTTCCTAATGCCCATCTTTCTTAGATCTTCTTCCACATCCTGCTGCCATCTTCTTCGAGGCCTTCCTCTTCTTCTTTTGCCCAGTATCGTTCCACTTAATATATTTTGGGCATCCTCGTAACATTCATACGGAATACATGTCCCAGCCATCTAATTCTAGCTGATTTTATGTGTCTCACCAGATCTTGTCCACCAATCAACTCATTTATTTCACCGTTATTTCGGATCCTATACATATTCCCTTCCTTCACCGGTCCAAATATCTGTCTCAAAATTCTTCTTTCAAAAATTCTTAGTGCACTTATATCCTTATTTACGAGAGTCCATGTCTCGGATGCATAAGTAACAACAGGTCTGATCAGTGTTTTATATAACATCAATTTGGTTCTTGGAGTTAGAAGCTTTGATTTCAGTAATGATTGGTTTGCATAGTAGGCTCTATTGCCGGTTATGATTCTATTTACTATTTCGCTGCTCACTCGGTTTTCATTATTCAGAATAACGCCTAGGTACTTAAATTCTTTAACTCCTTGGAAACAGTAATGGCCTGTGTGAAGGTCTAGCAGTTCTCTATTTTCCTTCGCAGACACTTTCATGTATTTTGTTTTAGCCTCATTGACTTCCAAACCAATCCTGCTCACTTCCCTCTCTATTTCAATAAAGGTGTCTTTTAATACATTTTTGTTCCTGGCTACCAGCACAATATCATCCGCATATGTTCCTAGTTGCCTCGTCCTTTTGAAGATGTGTCCTCTGAAGTCTATCTTGTTTATAGCATAGTGTAGTGCCAAGTTAAAGAGGGTCGCAGATAATGCATCACCCTGCTTCACTCCAGTACCAACCGTAAAATCTCGGCTTTTGTTTCTTCCCAGAACTACTTTTCCCCTGAAATCGTTCAGACTGAGCAGTACCAGTCTCACAATCTTTTGAGGTACTCCCAATTCTTCCAATGCTATTCGCAACATTATTCGATTTACACTATCGAAGGCTTGCCTGAAATCTATAAAGAGTATATGGATGTCAATACCATATTCGAAACATCTTTCAAGTGACTGCCTCATGACGAAAATTTGATCGACTGTGCTCCGGTCGGCTCTAAATCCCCACTTTGATGTTCACTTAGGATTTCCTCTGTATATACATTTAGCCTATCAAGGAGAATCATGGACAATATCTTATAGACACAGCTTAGCAGTGTTATGCCCCTATAATTGCTACATACAGTTTTATCTCCTTTTTTAAAAACTGGGCATATTACTCCAGTCTTCCAGTCATTTGGCATTGTCTCTTCCTCCCATACACTACATACTATATCATGAATTTGTGCAGTTAGTGCTCCACCGCCTTTTTTGATCAGTTCAGGGCTAAGCTGATCTTCGCCAGGCGCTTTCCCGTTCTTTAGTCGATTAATTGCTCTTCTCACTTCCTCAACTGAGGGAGTTTCTACATATGGTTCTGGACCTATTCTTACATTCTCTTCTACAGTCTCCATTGTGTCAGGCTTATTTAATATTTCTTCAAAATATTCAGCCCATCTGTTGAGGATCAGCCTGTCTTCTGCTATTTTTTTTCCATCTATGTCTTTGCAGATATTTAGCTTTGGTTGGTAACTTCTGTTTATACTTCTTACCTCATTATACAGGTTTTTTGTTTTCTTCTGTTCTGATAATTCCTCTATTTTGCGCACCTTCTCCTTCATGTATTCTCTTTTTTTCTTCTTACATAAATGGTTTGCCTCGTGTCTGCTAGCTCTATATCGGTCACTATTCTGTCTAGTGTTCTCTCCAACATTTTCCTTCTGTATTCATTCTTTCTTTGTATAGCTTCTCTGCACTCGTCATCAAACCATTCGGACTGTTTTCTCCTTTTCACACCTACTATCTCTCTAGCCGCCTCTATAACAGCTTCTTTCATGTTTGCCCAATTTTCTTCAATATTATTGATTTCCTTATCAAGTTTGTCAGCTATCATTAGTTGGTATCGACCACAACACTGACCATCTTTAAGTTTATCGACATCCCATTTCATTCTTTTCTCTCCTTTATCTTTTTCGATCATAGCTAGCTTTTCTCTGACCACTGCTCTCACCAGATAGTGATCAGTATCACAGTTTGGACCTCTCATTGCTCTAGTGTCTACCACAGAGGTTGCATGTCTTTTGCTAACAAGAACATGGTCAATCTGATTCATTAGATCAGTCCCAGGGGCTCTCCGTGTCCCTAAGTGGATTCTTCTATGATCAAAACTGGTGCTTTTTATGATCATTCCGCACGCTGTAGCGAACTCTGCAAGCATTCTTCCATTGTCACTGGATTCATTGTGCAGGGAGAATTTCCCAGCAACGCCCTTCAGAAAATTCTCTTTTCCAATCTTAGCATTAAAGTCCCCCAGAATGATAACTAAGTCGTATTTTGGGACTGCTCCATACACTCTTGTTAATTTTCCATAAAAGTCCTCCTTCTCTTCATCTGATTTATCCTCAGTTGGTGCATGTACTGATATGAGTGTTATATTTCTGAAATGGCCTTTCATTCTTAGCTTGCATATTCTATCAGATATTGGTTCAATTCCAATTACCCTGTCAGATATTTTCTTGTTCATTATGAACCCAGTCCCAAACTGACCTGATCTTGCTGTAGGTCCACTGTAAATGAACTTGAAATCTTTTTTCTCGATCACTCCTTGTCCTTGCCATCTAATCTCTTGTAAGGCAATAATATCCAAAGGTTATTGTATTAGCATTTGTTATTTATTATTGAATTTTGGTATCATGTAATGTCAATTACTATGTACTATTCACACATTGACTTAAGTTGCAAAATCGCCCCGATTTTGTGCGGGGAGTATGGTTAAACTTTGTACCTATGTAAACTTTGTACTGTAAAATGCCGCATTGGAGGTGCATGTAGTGACGTCATTTTTCTCCCTGCTATCTGCTGCCGGTTATGATACAGGCTAGCAGCAGTCAAATTTAACTTAGTTACTTGCAAGACTCCGAGCGGGCATCTCGCTCAGTTCGCCAGCCGCGGCTACATTGTTTTTCAACATTTCTAAATTTAGCATGAGCATCATGCGCTAACTACTTAGGCGATCTCGGCCTACACACTATTATGGGCTTTCAACATTTAATTCTATCTTAATTCTCAGGCATCCATGCCGCGCTAAACTGCACGCACCAGCAACTATTTTCTACTAATTTCAATAAATCATTAAATCCAACAAACATATACAGTCCACATAGTTATTTCATTTCACACCAGCACCTCAACTAGCATTCTAAGACCAACTTAAGATTTCATCGAGAGCGTCTAAGACGCACCACTTGGATTGTTCTAATATCTTGATTACACTTTCCATTCATCGTAAATATAATGGTTGGATTTATTTTATTTGAGTTTAGTGTTAATAACTCCTATTTTAAATTTCTCTTTTTCTATATTATATTTTTTATCTTTTTGGGTGTGATCATTCTGATGTGTTCACCTCGACGTTTAACAATAAACTCCTGTTTTTTCTTCATCATACAAAAGGTCCTGGCTGATTTATTAGTAAATTTTCATTGTTTTAAATCAGCTGACAATTAAGCCTCAAATTTGATGTTGTACAAAAGAATTGAATTTTAAATTATATAATAAATTACATTTTGCTTATTATTTATTCTTATTAAATGCTCAATTAACCGGTAACAAATTGAACTGGTTCCCGACTTTTGTAATGTCTTAACAAGGGGGACGTCACATAATCCCTTAACATTCGCGGATTTAACATTCGCGAAACTTAACTATTTGCGAACCTACTAATGAGAAACAAATTTAACATTCGCGTATACGCAACTTGGTTATTCGCGGATTAAAAAAATAACAAAATACGTAAATAAAATTGTTTAAGGGGTATGTAGACTTTCTTTGTGTAGCTGATTCCGAGAATTCCGGCTGACTCCGTGCCGCACACATTGTGTAAACAATTCTGAGAAAATAGACTAGGCTACGGTTTATGTACCCCTCTGTTTACATTTCTCTCAGTTGTTAGTAAGCGTGAGTGACAAAAGGTTCGTGATGCCGCCTCCAGTGAAAAGAGTGAAAAAGATTTTGCACCTTTCCGAAAAAATTAAAATATTAGATAGGCTACGAGCAGGAGAAAGTGCATCTGCTGTAGAACGCTTTTTTGATATTAACGAGTCTACTGTTAGATCTATTAAAAAAAATGAAAAGGCTATAAGAGACAGTGTTGCAGCAAGTGCTCCAATCAGTGCAAAAACCTTATCTCAAGTGCGGAACAAGTGTTTGGAAGAAACTGAAAAAGCGTTAAGTGTCTGGATAGAAAATATGAACCAGAAGAAACTTCCGCTAAGTTCAGCTTTGATACGGGCCAAAGTTAAAAAAATATATGACATTATCAACCTGGATCCTTCTGAATCATCGTTTAACTTCCAGGCGAGTAAAGGTTGGTTTGACAATTTCAAACATAGGCATAGTTTGCACAACATTAAGTTAGTTAGCGAATCGGCTTCTGCAGATCATGTAAGTGCTAAAAAATTTCCGGAAGAACTTGCTAAAATTATTGAAACTGGAGGATATCGTCCAGAACAAGTGTTCAACGCTGACGAGACAGGGTTGTTCTGGAAGAAAATGCCGAGTAGAACTTTTCTGTCCAAAACAGAACGTTCAGCTCCAGGTTTCAAGGCCGCAAAAGACCGAGTTTCTCTTCTGTTATGTGCCAACGCATCAGGCGATTTTAAGGTAAAGCCGATGCTGATTTATAGATCGCAAAATCCTCGTCCTCTCAAAGACAAAAATAAAAACGAGTTGCCTGTTTTCTGGAAATCAAATAAGAATGCATGGGTAACTAGTGCATTGTTTCTGGAATGGTTTAATGACTGCTTCATTCATGAGGTGGAAAAATACCTCTCTCATAAAAACCTTGGTTTCAAACTTCTCCTCATAGTTGATAATGCATCTTGTCATCCATCTAGTTTAAAAGAGGCCCATCCCAATGTTGAAGTGGTTTTTGTACCCCCGAATACGACGTCGCTAATCCAACCGCTAGATCAAGGAATCATAGCTACGTTCAAAGCCTACTACACAAGAAGATGTTTAACACGAATTTTGAACTCCATCGAAGAAAATTCAGAACCTACAATAACATATAGTTGGAAAACATTCAACATAGCAAATTGTATTGCCGAAATCAATGCATCATTGATGGAATTGAAAGAAAGTTCAATTAATGCTTGTTGGCGAAATCTTTGGCCTCAAGTGGTACAAAAGGAAAACCAGATGCCTTTAATTTCCAAACAAGTTGAAGAGATTGTGGAACTGGCTCATCAGGTCGGAGGTGATGGTTTTGACGATATGACGCGAGATGATGTTGAAGAATTAATAAAATCTCAAGAGAATGGTCTTACTGAAGAAGAACTAATAGAGATCATTGAAGAGACCGACAACGACACTGAAGACGAGACCAAGAATCCGGAAACTGAAGGTAAAAGTTTTTCTTTTCTTTCTGTAAAGGTTTTCTAATTGTTTTAAGTTTTCTACAACTTAACATTTTTTATTGCAGGTAAAATATTTTCTTCAAAAGTTATTGGAGAAATTTTAAAGCTCCAACAACAGCTTGTTGAGAAAGCCATAGAAAACGACCCTTCACTGGTGAGAAGCCTTAAATTTAAAAGAGAAATCGAGGCAGCGACCCTTCCTTACACTGAAATGTATAATTGTTCTGTCAAACAATCACAGATCAAAAAATATTTTCAACCATCAACTAGCAAATAAACTTTAACTTTCAATATGTATAAAGTACAGTATAATCAATATCTATGTATGTTAATATTACTGCTTAATAAACATAGTACGTACATATTTTTTTCGTTTCAATTAAAATTTTACAGAACCTAACCCCCTTTTATACACGGGAAGATAGTCTCAACATTCGCGATTTTGACATTCACGGAGGTTTCCGCGAACGTAACCCTCGCGAATGTTAAGGGATTACTGTATTATCATTTATCATTATCATGTTATTATGTGTTGTGGAATTTTAGTATCATTATTCTATTACTATGTAATGTAAATTATTATGCATTATGTATCCTTACATGAATTTTGTATGTCAATCATATTGTTATGTACTATTGATTTTCTTTTGGTGTCATCGCTCTACTGTTATGCATGTCAATTGATATGTCGTGGTTATTGTATTACTACTACTGCTCTCCAGCACTACAGCCCATGGTGAGCCTTGGCCTCCGCTACGACCCGTCTCCACTCATCTCTGTCCACTGCCTTCAGTCTCCAGTTCCTAATGCCCATCTTTCTTAGATCTTCTTCCACATCCTGCTGCCATCTTCTTCGAGGCCTTCCTCTTCTTCTTTTGCCCAGTATCGTTCCACTTAATATATTTTGGGCATCCTCGTAACATTCATACGGAATACATGTCCCAGCCATCTAATTCTAGCTGATTTTATGTGTCTCACCAGATCTTGTCCACCAATCAACTCATTTATTTCACCGTTATTTCGGATCCTATACATATTCCCTTCCTTCACCGGTCCAAATATCTGTCTCAAAATTCTTCTTTCAAAAATTCTTAGTGCACTTATATCCTTATTTACGAGAGTCCATGTCTCGGATGCATAAGTAACAACAGGTCTGATCAGTGTTTTATATAACATCAATTTGGTTCTTGGAGTTAGAAGCTTTGATTTCAGTAATGATTGGTTTGCATAGTAGGCTCTATTGCCGGTTATGATTCTATTTACTATTTCGCTGCTCACTCGGTTTTCATTATTCAGAATAACGCCTAGATACTTAAATTCTGTAACTCCTTGGAAACAGTAATGGCCTGTGTGAAGGTCTAGCAGTTCTCTATTTTCCTTCGCAGACACTTTCATGTATGGTGTTTTGTTTTAGCCTCATTGACTTCCAAACCAATCCTGCTCACTTCCCTCTCTATTTCAATAAAGGTGTCTTTTAATACATTTTTGTTCCTGGCTACCAGCACAATATTATCCGCATATGTTCCTAGTTGCCTCGTCCTTTTGAAGATGTGTCCTCTGAAGTCTATCTTGTTTATAGCATAGTGTAGTGCCAAGTTAAAGAGGGTCGCAGATAATGCATCACCCTGCTTCACTCCAGTACCAACCGTAAAATCTCGGCTTTTGTTTCTTCCCAGAACTACTTTTCCCCTGAAATCGTTCAGATTGAGCAGTACCAGTCTCACAATCTTTTGAGGTACTCCCAATTCTTCCAATGCTATTCGCAACATTATTCGATTTACACTATCGAAGGCTTGCCTGAAATCTATAAACAGTATATGGATGTCAATACCATATTCGAAACATCTTTCAAGTGACTGCCTCATGACGAAAATTTGATCGACTGTGCTCCGGTCGGCTCTAAATCCCCACTTTGATGTTCACTTAGGATTTCCTCTGTATATACATTTAGCCTATCAAGGAGAATCATGGACAATATCTTATAGACACAGCTTAGCAGTGTTATGCCCCTATAATTGCTACATACAGTTTTATCTCCTTTTTTAAAAACTGGGCATATTACTCCAGTCTTCCAGTCATTTGGCATTGTCTCTTCCTCCCATACACTACATACTATATCATGAATTTGTGCAGTTAGTGCTCCACCGCCTTTTTTGATCAGTTCAGGGCTAAGCTGATCTTCGCCAGGCGCTTTCCCGTTCTTTAGTCGATTAATTGCTCTTCTCACTTCCTCAACTGAGGGAGTTTCTACATATGGTTCTGGACCTATTCTTACATTCTCTTCTACAGTCTCCATTGTGTCAGGCTTATTTAATATTTCTTCAAAATATTCAGCCCATCTGTTGAGGATCAGCCTGTCTTCTGCTATTTGTTTTCCATCTATGTCTTTGCAGATATTTAGCTTTGGTTGGTAACTTCTGTTTATACTTCTTACCTCATTATACAGGTTTTTTGTTTTCTTCTGTTCTGATAATTCCTCTATTTTGCGCACCTTCTCCTTCATGTATTCTCTTTTTTTCTTCTTACATAAATGGTTTGCCTCGTGTCTGCTAGCTCTATATCGGTCACTATTCTGTCTAGTGTTCTCTCCAACATTTTCCTTCTGTATTCATTCTTTCTTTGTATAGCTTCTCTGCACTCGTCATCAAACCATTCGGACTGTTTTCTCCTTTTCACACCTACTATCTCTCTAGCCGCCTCTATAACAGCTTCTTTCATGTTTGCCCACTTTTCTTCAATATTATTGATTTCCTTATCAAGTTTGTCAGCTATCATTAGTTGGTATCGACCACAACACTGACCATCTTTAAGTTTATCGACATCCCATTTCATTCTTTTCTCTCCTTTATCTTTTTCGATCATAGCTAGCTTTTCTCTGACCACTGCTCTCACCAGATAGTGATCAGTATCACAGTTTGGACCTCTCATTGCTCTAGTGTCTACCACAAAGGTTGCATGTCTTTTGCTAACAAGAACATGGTCAATCTGATTCATTAGATCATCCCAGGGGCTCTCCATGTCCCTAAGTGGATTCTTTTATGATCAAAACTGGTGCTTTTTATGATCATTCCGCACGCTGTAGCGAACTCTGCAAGCATTCTTCCATTGTCACTGGATTCATTGTGCAGGGAGAATTTCCCAGCAACGCCCTTCAGAAAATTCTCTTTTCCAATCTTAGCATTAAAGTCCCCCAGAATGATAACTAAGTCGTATTTTGGGACTGCTCCATACACTCTTGTTAATTTTCCATAAAAGTCCTCCTTCTCTTCATCTGATTTATCCTCAGTTGGTGCATGTACTGATATGAGTGTTATATTTCTGAAATGGCCTTTCATTCTTAGCTTGCATATTCTATCAGATATTGGTGGTTCAATTCCAATTACCCTGTCAGATATTTTCTTGTTCATTATGAACCCAGTCCCAAACTGACCTGATCTTGCTGTAGGTCCACTGTAAATGAACTTGAAATCTTTTTTCTCGATCACTCCTTGTCCTTGCCATCTAATCTCTTGTAAGGCAATAATATCCAAAGGTTATTGTATTAGCATTTGTTATTTATTATTGAATTTTGGTATCATGTAATGTCAATTACTATGTACTATTCACACATTGACTTAAGTTGCAAAATCGCCCCGATTTTGTGCGGGCAGTATGGTTAAACTTTGTACCTATGTAAACTTTGTACTGTAAAATGCCGCATTGGAGGTGCATGTAGTGACGTCATTTTTCTCCCTGCTATCTGCTGCCGGTTATGATACAGGCTAGCAGCAGTCAAATTTAACTTAGTTACTTGCAAGACTCCGAGCGGGCATCTCGCTCAGTTCGCCAGCCGCGGCTACATTGTTTTTCAACATTTCTAAATTTAGCATGAGCATCATGCGCTAACTATTTAGGCGATCTCGGCCTACACACTATTATGGGCTTTCAACATTTAATTCTATCTTAATTCTCAGGCATCCATGCCGCGCTAAACTGCACGCACCAGCAACTATTTTCTACTAATTTCAATAAATCATTAACTCCAACAAACATATACAGTCCACATAGTTATTTCATTTCACACCAGCACCTCAACTAGCATTCTAAGACCAACTTAAGATTTCATCGAGAGCGTCTAAGACGCACCACTTGGATTGTTCTAATATCTTGATTACACTTTCCATTCATCGTAAATATAATGGTTGGATTTATTTTATTTGAGTTTAGTGTTAACTCCTATTTTAAATTTCTCTTTTTTTATATTATATTTTTTATCTTTTTGGGTGTGATCATTCTGATGTGTTCACCTCGACGTTTAACAATCAACTCCTGTTTTTTCTTCATCATACAAAAGGTCCTGGCTGATTTATTAGTAAATTTTCATTGTTTTAAATCAGCTGACAATTAAGCCTCAAATTTGATGTTGTACAAAAGAATTGAATTTTACATTATATAATAAATTACATTTTGCTTATTATTTATTCTTATTAAATGCTCAATTAACCGGTAACAAATTGAACTGGTTCCCGACTTTTGTAATGTATTAACAAGGGGGACGTCACATAATCCCTTAACATTCGCGGATTTAACATTCGCGAAACTTAACTATTTGCGAACCTACTAATGAGAAACAAATTTAACATTCGCGTATACGCAACTTGGTTATTCGCGGATTAAAAAAATAACAAAATACGTAAATAAAATTGTTTAAGGGGTATGTAGACTTTCTTTGTGTAGCTGATTCCGAGAATTCCGGCTGACTCCGTGCCGCACACATTGTGTAAACAATTCTGAGAAAATAGACTAGGCTACGGTTTATGTACCCCTCTGTTTACATTTCTCTCAGTTGTTAGTAAGCGTGAGTGACAAAAGGTTCGTGATGCCGCCTCCAGTGAAAAGAGTGAAAAAGGTTTTGCACCTTTCCGAAAAAATTAAAATATTAGATAGGCTACGAGCAGGAGAAAGTGCATCTGCTGTAGAACGCTTTTTTGATATTAACGAGTCTACTGTTAGATCTATTAAAAAAAAGACTAAGACAAGGCTATAAGAGACAGTGTTGCAGCAAGTGCTCCAATCAGTGCAAAAACCGTATCTCAAGTGCGGAACAAGTGTTTGGAAGAAACTGAAAAAGCGTTAAGTGTCTGGATAGAAAATATGAACCAGAAGAAACTTCCGCTAAGTTCAGCTTTGATACGGGCCAAAGTTAAAAAAATATATGACATTATCAACCTGGATCCTTCTGAATCATCGTTTAACTTCCAGGCGAGTAAAGGTTGGTTTGACAATTTCAAACATAGGCATAGTTTGCACAACATTAAGTTAGTTAGCGAATCGGCTTCTGCAGATCATGTAAGTGCTAAAAAATTTCCGGAAGAACTTGCTAAAATTATTGAAACTGGAGGATATCGTCCAGAACAAGTGTTCAACGCTGACGAGACAGGGTTGTTCTGGAAGAAAATGCCGAGTAGAACTTTTCTGTCCAAAACAGAACGTTCAGCTCCAGGTTTCAAGGCCGCAAAAGACCGAGTTTCTCTTCTGTTATGTTGCCAACGCATCAGGCGATTTTAAGGTAAAGCCGATGCTGATTTATAGATCGCAAAATCCTCGTCCTCTCAAAGACAAAAATAAAAACGAGTTGCCTGTTTTCTGGAAATCAAATAAGAATGCATGGGTAACTAGTGCATTGTTTCTGGAATGGTTTAATGACTGCTTCATTCATGAGGTGGAAAAATACCTCTCACATAAAAACCTTGGTTTCAAAGTTCTCCTCATAGTTGATAATGCATCTTGTCATCCATCTAGTTTAAAAGAGGCCCATCCCAATGTTGAAGTGGTTTTTGTACCCGCGAATACGACGTCGCTAATCCAACCGCTAGATCAAGGAATCATAGCTACGTTCAAAGCCAACTACACAAGAAGATGTTTAACACGAATTTTGAACTCCATCGAAGAAAATTCAGAACCTACAATAACATATAGTTGGAAAACATTCAACATAGCAAATTGTATTGCCGAAATCAATGCATCATTGATGGAATTGAAAGAAAGTTCAATTAATGCTTGTTGGCGAAATCTTTGGCCTCAAGTGGTACAAAAGGAAAACCAGATGCCTTTAATTTCCAAACAAGTTGAAGAGATTGTGGAACTGGCTCATCAGGTCGGAGGTGATGGTATTGACGATATGACGCGAGATGATGTTGAAGAATTAATAAAATCTCAAGAGAATGGTCTTACTGAAGAAGAACTAATAGAGATCATTGAAGAGACCGACAACGACACTGAAGACGAGACCAAGAATCCGGAAACTGAAGGTAAAAGTTTTTCTTTTCTTTCTGTAAAGGTTTTCTAATTGTTTTAAGTTTTCTACAACTTAACATTTTTTATTGCAGGTAAAATATTTTCTTCAAAAGTTATTGGAGAAATTTTAAAGCTCCAACAACAGCTTGTTGAGAAAGCCATAGAAAACGAGCCTTCACTGGTGAGAAGCCTTAAATTTAAAAGAGAAATCGAGGCAGCGACCCTTCCTTACACTGAAATGTATAATTGTTCTGTCAAACAATCACAGATCAAAAAATATTTTGAACCATCAACTAGCAAATAAACTTTAACTTTCAATATGTATAAAGTACAGTATAATCAATATCTATGTATGTTAATATTACTGCTTAATAAACATAGTACGTACATATTTTTTTCGTTTCAATTAAAATTTTACAGAACCTAACCCCCTTTTATACACGGGAAGATAGTCTCAACATTCGCGATTTTGACATTCACGGAGGTTTCCGCGAACGTAACCCTCGCGAATGTTAAGGGATTACTGTATTATCATTTATCATTATCATGTTATTATGTGTTGTGGAATTTTAGTATCATTATTCTATTACTATGTAATGTAAATTATTATGCATTATGTATCCTTACATGAATTTTGTATGTCAATCATATTGTTATGTACTATTGATTTTCTTTTGGTGTCATCGCTCTACTGTTATGCATGTCAATTGATATGTCGTGGTTATTGTATTACTACTACTACTCTCCAGCACTACAGCCCATGGTGAGCCTTGGCCTCCGCTACGACCCGTCTCCACTCATCTCTGTCCACTGCCTTCAGTCTCCAGTTCCTAATGCCCATCTTTCTTAGATCTTCTTCCACATCCTGCTGCCATCTTCTTCGAGGCCTTCCTCTTCTTCTTTTGCCCAGTATCGTTCCACTTAATATATTTTGGGCATCCTCGTAACATTCATACGGAATACATGTCCCAGCCATCTAATTCTAGCTGATTTTATGTGTCTCACCAGGTCTTGTCCACCAATCAACTCATTTATTTCACCGTTATTTCGTATCCTATACATATTCCCTTCCTTCACCGGTCCAAATATCTGTCTCAAAATTCTTCTTTCAAAAATTCTTAGTGCACTTATATCCTTATTTACGAGAGTCCATGTCTCGGATGCATAAGTAACAACAGGTCTGATCAGTGTTTTATATAACATCAATTTGGTTCTTGGAGTTAGAAGCTTTGATTTCAGTAATGATTGGTTTGCATAGTAGGCTCTATTGCCGGTTATGATTCTATTTACTATTTCGCTGCTCACTCGGTTTTCATTATTGAGAATAACGCCTAGGTACTTAAATTCTGTAACTCCTTGGAAACAGTAATGGCCTGTGTGAAGGTCTAGCAGTTCTCTATTTTCCTTCGCAGACACTTTCATGTATGGTGTTTTGTTTTAGCCTCATTGACTTCCAAACCAATCCTGCTCACTTCCCTCTCTATTTCAATAAAGGTGTCTTTTAATACATTTTTGTTCCTGGCTACCAGCACAATATCATCCGCATATGTTCCTAGTTGCCTCGTCCTTTTGAAGATGTGTCCTCTGAAGTCTATCTTGTTTATAGCATAGTGTAGTGCCAAGTTAAAGAGGGTCGCAGATAATGCATCACCCTGCTTCACTCCAGTACCAACCGTAAAATCTCGGCTTTTGTTTCTTCCCAGAACTACTTTTCCCCTGAAATCGTTCAGACTGAGCAGTACCAGTCTCACAATCTTTTGAGGTACTCCCAATTCTTCCAATGCTATTCGCAACATTATTCGATTTACACTATCGAAGGCTTGCCTGAAATCTATAAAGAGTATATGGATGTCAATACCATATTCGAAACATCTTTCAAGTGACTGCCTCATGACGAAAATTTGATCGACTGTGCTCCGGTCGGCTCTAAATCCCCACTTTGATGTTCACTTAGGATTTCCTCTGTATATACATTTAGCCTATCAAGGAGAATCATGGACAATATCTTATAGACACAGCTTAGCAGTGTTATGCCCCTATAATTGCTACATACAGTTTTATCTCCTTTTTTAAAAACTGGGCATATTACTCCAGTCTTCCAGTCATTTGGCATTGTCTCTTCCTCCCATACACTACATACTATATCATGAATTTGTGCAGTTAGTGCTCCACCGCCTTTTTTGATCAGTTCAGGGCTAAGCTGATCTTCGCCAGGCGCTTTCCCGTTCTTTAGTCGATTAATTGCTCTTCTCACTTCCTCAACTGAGGGAGTTTCTACATATGGTTCTGGACCTATTCTTACATTCTCTTCTACAGTCTCCATTGTGTCAGGCTTATTTAATATTTCTTCAAAATATTCAGCCCATCTGTTGAGGATCAGCCTGTCTTCTGCTATTTGTTTTCCATCTATGTCTTTGCAGATATTTAGCTTTGGTTGGTAACTTCTGTTTATACTTCTTACCTCATTATACAGGTTTTTTGTTTTCTTCTGTTCTGATAATTCCTCTATTTTGCGCACCTTCTCCTTCATGTATTCTCTTTTTTTCTTCTTACATAAATGGTTTGCCTCGTGTCTGCTAGCTCTATATCGGTCACTATTCTGTCTAGCGTTCTCTCCAACATTTTCCTTCTGTATTCATTCTTTCTTTGTATAGCTTCTCTGCACTCGTCATCAAACCATTCGGACTGTTTTCTCCTTTTCACACCTACTATCTCTCTAGCCGCCTCTATAACAGCTTCTTTCATGTTTGCCCACTTTTCTTCAATATTATTGATTTCCTTATCAAATTTGTCAGCTATCATTAGTTGGTATCGACCACAACACTGACCATCTTTAAGTTTATCGACATCCCATTTCATTCTTTTCTCTCCTTTATCTTTTTCGATCATAGCTAGCTTTTCTCTGACCACTGCTCTCACCAGATAGTGATCAGTATCACAGTTTGGACCTCTCATTGCTCTAGTGTCTACCACAGAGGTTGCATGTCTTTTGCTAACAAGAACATGGTCAATCTGATTCATTAGATCAGTCCCAGGGGCTCTCCATGTCCCTAAGTGGATTCTTCTATGATCAAAACTGGTGCTTTTTATGATCATTCCGCACGCTGTAGCGAACTCTGCAAGCATTCTTCCATTGTCACTGGATTCATTGTGCAGGGAGAATTTCCCAGCAACGCCCTTCAGAAAATTCTCTTTTCCAATCTTAGCATTAAAGTCCCCCAGAATGATAACTAAGTCGTATTTTGGGACTGCTCCATACACTCTTGTTAATTTTCCATAAAAGTCCTCCTTCTCTTCATCTGATTTATCCTCAGTTGGTGCATGTACTGATATGTGTGTTATATTTCTGAAATGGCCTTTCATTCTTAGCTTGCATATTCTATCAGATATTGGTTCAATTCCAATTACCCTGTCAGATATTTTCTTGTTCATTATGAACCCAGTCCCAAACTGACCTGATCTTGCTGTAGGTCCACTGTAAATGAACTTGAAATCTTTTTTCTCGATCACTCCTTGTCCTTGCCATCTAATCTCTTGTAAGGCAATAATATCCAAAGGTTATTGTATTAGCATTTGTTATTTATTATTGAATTTTGGTATCATGTAATGTCAATTACTATGTACTATTCACACATTGACTTAAGTTGCAAAATCGCCCCGATTTTGTGCGGGCAGTATGGTTAAACTTTGTACCTATGTAAACTTTGTACTGTAAAATGCCGCATTGGAGGTGCATGTAGTGACGTCATTTTTCTCCCTGCTATCTGCTGCCGGTTATGATACAGGCTAGCAGCAGTCAAATTTAACTTAGTTACTTGCAAGACTCCGAGCGGGCATCTCGCTCAGTTCGCCAGCCGCGGCTACATTGTTTTTCAACATTTCTAAATTTAGCATGAGCATCATGCGCTAACTATTTAGGCGATCTCGGCCTACACACTATTATGGGCTTTCAACATTTAATTCTATCTTAATTCTCAGGCATCCATGCCGCGCTAAACTGCACGCACCAGCAACTATTTTCTACTAATTTCAATAAATCATTAACTCCAACAAACATATACAGTCCACATAGTTATTTCATTTCACACCAGCACCTCAACTAGCATTCTAAGACCAACTTAAGATTTCATCGAGAGCGTCTAAGACGCACCACTTGGATTGTTCTAATATCTTGATTACACTTTCCATTCATCGTAAATATAATGGTTGGATTTATTTTATTTGAGTTTAGTGTTAACTCCTATTTTAAATTTCTCTTTTTTTATATTATATTTTTTATCTTTTTGGGTGTGATCATTCTGATGTGTTCACCTCGACGTTTAACAATCAACTCCTGTTTTTTCTTCATCATACAAAAGGTCCTGGCTGATTTATTAGTAAATTTTCATTGTTTTAAATCAGCTGACAATTAAGCCTCAAATTTGATGTTGTACAAAAGAATTGAATTTTACATTATATAATAAATTACATTTTGCTTATTATTTATTCTTATTAAATGCTCAATTAACCGGTAACAAATTGAACTGGTTCCCGACTTTTGTAATGTATTAACAAGGGGGACGTCACATAATCCCTTAACATTCGCGGATTTAACATTCGCGAAACTTAACTATTTGCGAACCTACTAATGAGAAACAAATTTAACATTCGCGTATACGCAACTTGGTTATTCGCGGATTAAAAAAATAACAAAATACGTAAATAAAATTGTTTAAGGGGTATGTAGACTTTCTTTGTGTAGCTGATTCCGAGAATTCCGGCTGACTCCGTGCCGCACACATTGTGTAAACAATTCTGAGAAAATAGACTAGGCTACGGTTTATGTACCCCTCTGTTTACATTTCTCTCAGTTGTTAGTAAGCGTGAGTGACAAAAGGTTCGTGATGCCGCCTCCAGTGAAAAGAGTGAAAAAGGTTTTGCACCTTTCCGAAAAAATTAAAATATTAGATAGGCTACGAGCAGGAGAAAGTGCATCTGCTGTAGAACGCTTTTTTGATATTAACGAGTCTACTGTTAGATCTATTAAAAAAAAGACTAAGACAAGGCTATAAGAGACAGTGTTGCAGCAAGTGCTCCAATCAGTGCAAAAACCGTATCTCAAGTGCGGAACAAGTGTTTGGAAGAAACTGAAAAAGCGTTAAGTGTCTGGATAGAAAATATGAACCAGAAGAAACTTCCGCTAAGTTCAGCTTTGATACGGGCCAAAGTTAAAAAAATATATGACATTATCAACCTGGATCCTTCTGAATCATCGTTTAACTTCCAGGCGAGTAAAGGTTGGTTTGACAATTTCAAACATAGGCATAGTTTGCACAACATTAAGTTAGTTAGCGAATCGGCTTCTGCAGATCATGTAAGTGCTAAAAAATTTCCGGAAGAACTTGCTAAAATTATTGAAACTGGAGGATATCGTCCAGAACAAGTGTTCAACGCTGACGAGACAGGGTTGTTCTGGAAGAAAATGCCGAGTAGAACTTTTCTGTCCAAAACAGAACGTTCAGCTCCAGGTTTCAAGGCCGCAAAAGACCGAGTTTCTCTTCTGTTATGTTGCCAACGCATCAGGCGATTTTAAGGTAAAGCCGATGCTGATTTATAGATCGCAAAATCCTCGTCCTCTCAAAGACAAAAATAAAAACGAGTTGCCTGTTTTCTGGAAATCAAATAAGAATGCATGGGTAACTAGTGCATTGTTTCTGGAATGGTTTAATGACTGCTTCATTCATGAGGTGGAAAAATACCTCTCACATAAAAACCTTGGTTTCAAAGTTCTCCTCATAGTTGATAATGCATCTTGTCATCCATCTAGTTTAAAAGAGGCCCATCCCAATGTTGAAGTGGTTTTTGTACCCGCGAATACGACGTCGCTAATCCAACCGCTAGATCAAGGAATCATAGCTACGTTCAAAGCCAACTACACAAGAAGATGTTTAACACGAATTTTGAACTCCATCGAAGAAAATTCAGAACCTACAATAACATATAGTTGGAAAACATTCAACATAGCAAATTGTATTGCCGAAATCAATGCATCATTGATGGAATTGAAAGAAAGTTCAATTAATGCTTGTTGGCGAAATCTTTGGCCTCAAGTGGTACAAAAGGAAAACCAGATGCCTTTAATTTCCAAACAAGTTGAAGAGATTGTGGAACTGGCTCATCAGGTCGGAGGTGATGGTATTGACGATATGACGCGAGATGATGTTGAAGAATTAATAAAATCTCAAGAGAATGGTCTTACTGAAGAAGAACTAATAGAGATCATTGAAGAGACCGACAACGACACTGAAGACGAGACCAAGAATCCGGAAACTGAAGGTAAAAGTTTTTCTTTTTTTTCTGTAAAGGTTTTCTAATTGTTTTAAGTTTTCTACAACTTAACATTTTTTATTGCAGGTAAAATATTTTCTTCAAAAGTTATTGGAGAAATTTTAAAGCTCCAACAACAGCTTGTTGAGAAAGCCATAGAAAACGAGCCTTCACTGGTGAGAAGCCTTAAATTTAAAAGAGAAATCGAGGCAGCGACCCTTCCTTACACTGAAATGTATAATTGTTCTGTCAAACAATCACAGATCAAAAAATATTTTGAACCACCAACTAGCAAATAAACTTTAACTTTCAATATGTATAAAGTACAGTATAATCAATATCTATGTATGTTAATATTACTGCTTAATAAACATAGTACGTACATATTTTTTTCGTTTCAATTAAAATTTTACAGAACCTAACCCCCTTTTATACACGGGAAGATAGTCTCAACATTCGCGATTTTGACATTCACGGAGGTTTCCGCGAACGTAACCCTCGCGAATGTTAAGGGATTACTGTATTATCATTTATCATTATCATGTTATTATGTGTTGTGGAATTTTAGTATCATTATTCTATTACTATGTAATGTAAATTATTATGCATTATGTATCCTTACATGAATTTTGTATGTCAATCATATTGTTATGTACTATTGATTTTCTTTTGGTGTCATCGCTCTACTGTTATGCATGTCAATTGATATGTCGTGGTTATTGTATTACTACTACTACTCTCCAGCACTACAGCCCATGGTGAGCCTTGGCCTCCGCTACGACCCGTCTCCACTCATCTCTGTCCACTGCCTTCAGTCTCCAGTTCCTAATGCCCATCTTTCTTAGATCTTCTTCCACATCCTGCTGCCATCTTCTTCGAGGCCTTCCTCTTCTTCTTTTGCCCAGTATCGTTCCACTTAATATATTTTGGGCATCCTCGTAACATTCATACGGAATACATGTCCCAGCCATCTAATTCTAGCTGATTTTATGTGTCTCACCAGGTCTTGTCCACCAATCAACTCATTTATTTCACCGTTATTTCGGATCCTATACATATTCCCTTCCTTCACCGGTCCAAATATCTGTCTCAAAATTCTTCTTTCAAAAATTCTTAGTGCACTTATATCCTTATTTACGAGAGTCCATGTCTCGGATGCATAAGTAACAACAGGTCTGATCAGTGTTTTATATAACATCAATTTGGTTCTTGGAGTTAGAAGCTTTGATTTCAGTAATGATTGGTTTGCATAGTAGGCTCTATTGCCGGTTATGATTCTATTTACTATTTCGCTGCTCACTCGGTTTTCATTATTGAGAATAACGCCTAGGTACTTAAATTCTGTAACTCCTTGGAAACAGTAATGGCCTGTGTGAAGGTCTAGCAGTTCTCTATTTTCCTTCGCAGACACTTTCATGTATTTTGTTTTAGCCTCATTGACTTCCAAACCAATCCTGCTCACTTCCCTCTCTATTTCAATAAAGGTGTCTTTTAATACATTTTTGTTCCTGGCTACCAGCACAATATCATCCGCATATGTTCCTAGTTGCCTCGTCCTTTTGAAGATGTGTCCTCTGAAGTCTATCTTGTTTATAGCATAGTGTAGTGCCAAGTTAAAGAGGGTCGCAGATAATGCATCACCCTGCTTCACTCCAGTACCAACCGTAAAATCTCGGCTTTTGTTTCTTCCCAGAACTACTTTTCCCCTGAAATCGTTCAGATTGAGCAGTACCAGTCTCACAATCTTTTGAGGTACTCCCAATTCTTCCAATGCTATTCGCAACATTATTCGATTTACACTATCGAAGGCTTGCCTGAAATCTATAAACAGTATATGGATGTCAATACCATATTCGAAACATCTTTCAAGTGACTGCCTCATGACGAAAATTTGATCGACTGTGCTCCGGTCGGCTCTAAATCCCCACTTTGATGTTCACTTAGGATTTCCTCTGTATATACATTTAGCCTATCAAGGAGAATCATGGACAATATCTTATAGACACAGCTTAGCAGTGTTATGCCCCTATAATTGCTACATACAGTTTTATCTCCTTTTTTAAAAACTGGGCATATTACTCCAGTCTTCCAGTCATTTGGCATTGTCTCTTCCTCCCATACACTACATACTATATCATGAATTTGTGCAGTTAGTGCTCCACCGCCTTTTTTGATCAGTTCAGGGCTAAGCTGATCTTCGCCAGGCGCTTTCCCGTTCTTTAGTCGATTAATTGCTCTTCTCACTTCCTCAACTGAGGGAGTTTCTACATATGGTTCTGGACCTATTCTTACATTCTCTTCTACAGTCTCCATTGTGTCAGGCTTATTTAATATTTCTTCAAAATATTCAGCCCATCTGTTGAGGATCAGCCTGTCTTCTGCTATTTGTTTTCCATCTATGTCTTTGCAGATATTTAGCTTTGGTTGGTAACTTCTGTTTATACTTCTTACCTCATTATACAGGTTTTTTGTTTTCTTCTGTTCTGATAATTCCTCTATTTTGCGCACCTTCTCCTTCATGTATTCTCTTTTTTTCTTCTTACATAAATGGTTTGCCTCGTGTCTGCTAGCTCTATATCGGTCACTATTCTGTCTAGCGTTCTCTCCAACATTTTCCTTCTGTATTCATTCTTTCTTTGTATAGCTTCTCTGCACTCGTCATCAAACCATTCGGACTGTTTTCTCCTTTTCACACCTACTATCTCTCTAGCCGCCTCTATAACAGCTTCTTTCATGTTTGCCCACTTTTCTTCAATATTATTGATTTCCTTATCAAATTTGTCAGCTATCATTAGTTGGTATCGACCACAACACTGACCATCTTTAAGTTTATCGACATCCCATTTCATTCTTTTCTCTCCTTTATCTTTTTCGATCATAGCTAGCTTTTCTCTGACCACTGCTCTCACCAGATAGTGATCAGTATCACAGTTTGGACCTCTCATTGCTCTAGTGTCTACCACAGAGGTTGCATGTCTTTTGCTAACAAGAACATGGTCAATCTGATTCATTAGATCAGTCCCAGGGGCTCTCCATGTCCCTAAGTGGATTCTTCTATGATCAAAACTGGTGCTTTTTATGATCATTCCGCACGCTGTAGCGAACTCTGCAAGCATTCTTCCATTGTCACTGGATTCATTGTGCAGGGAGAATTTCCCAGCAACGCCCTTCAGAAAATTCTCTTTTCCAATCTTAGCATTAAAGTCCCCCAGAATGATAACTAAGTCGTATTTTGGGACTGCTCCATACACTCTTGTTAATTTTCCATAAAAGTCCTCCTTCTCTTCATCTGATTTATCCTCAGTTGGTGCATGTACTGATATGTGTGTTATATTTCTGAAATGGCCTTTCATTCTTAGCTTGCATATTCTATCAGATATTGGTTCAATTCCAATTACCCTGTCAGATATTTTCTTGTTCATTATGAACCCAGTCCCAAACTGACCTGATCTTGCTGTAGGTCCACTGTAAATGAACTTGAAATCTTTTTTCTCGATCACTCCTTGTCCTTGCCATCTAATCTCTTGTAAGGCAATAATATCCAAAGGTTATTGTATTAGCATTTGTTATTTATTATTGAATTTTGGTATCATGTAATGTCAATTACTATGTACTATTCACACATTGACTTAAGTTGCAAAATCGCCCCGATTTTGTGCGGGCAGTATGGTTAAACTTTGTACCTATGTAAACTTTGTACTGTAAAATGCCGCATTGGAGGTGCATGTAGTGACGTCATTTTTCTCCCTGCTATCTGCTGCCGGTTATGATACAGGCTAGCAGCAGTCAAATTTAACTTAGTTACTTGCAAGACTCCGAGCGGGCATCTCGCTCAGTTCGCCAGCCGCGGCTACATTGTTTTTCAACATTTCTAAATTTAGCATGAGCATCATGCGCTAACTATTTAGGCGATCTCGGCCTACACACTATTATGGGCTTTCAACATTTAATTCTATCTTAATTCTCAGGCATCCATGCCGCGCTAAACTGCACGCACCAGCAACTATTTTCTACTAATTTCAATAAATCATTAACTCCAACAAACATATACAGTCCACATAGTTATTTCATTTCACACCAGCACCTCAACTAGCATTCTAAGACCAACTTAAGATTTCATCGAGAGCGTCTAAGACGCACCACTTGGATTGTTCTAATATCTTGATTACACTTTCCATTCATCGTAAATATAATGGTTGGATTTATTTTATTTGAGTTTAGTGTTAACTCCTATTTTAAATTTCTCTTTTTTTATATTATATTTTTTATCTTTTTGGGTGTGATCATTCTGATGTGTTCACCTCGACGTTTAACAATCAACTCCTGTTTTTTCTTCATCATACAAAAGGTCCTGGCTGATTTATTAGTAAATTTTCATTGTTTTAAATCAGCTGACAATTAAGCCTCAAATTTGATGTTGTACAAAAGAATTGAATTTTACATTATATAATAAATTACATTTTGCTTATTATTTATTCTTATTAAATGCTCAATTAACCGGTAACAAATTGAACTGGTTCCCGACTTTTGTAATGTATTAACAAGGGGGACGTCACATAATCCCTTAACATTCGCGGATTTAACATTCGCGAAACTTAACTATTTGCGAACCTACTAATGAGAAACAAATTTAACATTCGCGTATACGCAACTTGGTTATTCGCGGATTAAAAAAATAACAAAATACGTAAATAAAATTGTTTAAGGGGTATGTAGACTTTCTTTGTGTAGCTGATTCCGAGAATTCCGGCTGACTCCGTGCCGCACACATTGTGTAAACAATTCTGAGAAAATAGACTAGGCTACGGTTTATGTACCCCTCTGTTTACATTTCTCTCAGTTGTTAGTAAGCGTGAGTGACAAAAGGTTCGTGATGCCGCCTCCAGTGAAAAGAGTGAAAAAGGTTTTGCACCTTTCCGAAAAAATTAAAATATTAGATAGGCTACGAGCAGGAGAAAGTGCATCTGCTGTAGAACGCTTTTTTGATATTAACGAGTCTACTGTTAGATCTATTAAAAAAAAGACTAAGACAAGGCTATAAGAGACAGTGTTGCAGCAAGTGCTCCAATCAGTGCAAAAACCGTATCTCAAGTGCGGAACAAGTGTTTGGAAGAAACTGAAAAAGCGTTAAGTGTCTGGATAGAAAATATGAACCAGAAGAAACTTCCGCTAAGTTCAGCTTTGATACGGGCCAAAGTTAAAAAAATATATGACATTATCAACCTGGATCCTTCTGAATCATCGTTTAACTTCCAGGCGAGTAAAGGTTGGTTTGACAATTTCAAACATAGGCATAGTTTGCACAACATTAAGTTAGTTAGCGAATCGGCTTCTGCAGATCATGTAAGTGCTAAAAAATTTCCGGAAGAACTTGCTAAAATTATTGAAACTGGAGGATATCGTCCAGAACAAGTGTTCAACGCTGACGAGACAGGGTTGTTCTGGAAGAAAATGCCGAGTAGAACTTTTCTGTCCAAAACAGAACGTTCAGCTCCAGGTTTCAAGGCCGCAAAAGACCGAGTTTCTCTTCTGTTATGTTGCCAACGCATCAGGCGATTTTAAGGTAAAGCCGATGCTGATTTATAGATCGCAAAATCCTCGTCCTCTCAAAGACAAAAATAAAAACGAGTTGCCTGTTTTCTGGAAATCAAATAAGAATGCATGGGTAACTAGTGCATTGTTTCTGGAATGGTTTAATGACTGCTTCATTCATGAGGTGGAAAAATACCTCTCACATAAAAACCTTGGTTTCAAAGTTCTCCTCATAGTTGATAATGCATCTTGTCATCCATCTAGTTTAAAAGAGGCCCATCCCAATGTTGAAGTGGTTTTTGTACCCGCGAATACGACGTCGCTAATCCAACCGCTAGATCAAGGAATCATAGCTACGTTCAAAGCCAACTACACAAGAAGATGTTTAACACGAATTTTGAACTCCATCGAAGAAAATTCAGAACCTACAATAACATATAGTTGGAAAACATTCAACATAGCAAATTGTATTGCCGAAATCAATGCATCATTGATGGAATTGAAAGAAAGTTCAATTAATGCTTGTTGGCGAAATCTTTGGCCTCAAGTGGTACAAAAGGAAAACCAGATGCCTTTAATTTCCAAACAAGTTGAAGAGATTGTGGAACTGGCTCATCAGGTCGGAGGTGATGGTATTGACGATATGACGCGAGATGATGTTGAAGAATTAATAAAATCTCAAGAGAATGGTCTTACTGAAGAAGAACTAATAGAGATCATTGAAGAGACCGACAACGACACTGAAGACGAGACCAAGAATCCGGAAACTGAAGGTAAAAGTTTTTCTTTTCTTTCTGTAAAGGTTTTCTAATTGTTTTAAGTTTTCTACAACTTAACATTTTTTATTGCAGGTAAAATATTTTCTTCAAAAGTTATTGGAGAAATTTTAAAGCTCCAACAACAGCTTGTTGAGAAAGCCATAGAAAACGAGCCTTCACTGGTGAGAAGCCTTAAATTTAAAAGAGAAATCGAGGCAGCGACCCTTCCTTACACTGAAATGTATAATTGTTCTGTCAAACAATCACAGATCAAAAAATATTTTGAACCATCAACTAGCAAATAAACTTTAACTTTCAATATGTATAAAGTACAGTATAATCAATATCTATGTATGTTAATATTACTGCTTAATAAACATAGTACGTACATATTTTTTTCGTTTCAATTAAAATTTTACAGAACCTAACCCCCTTTTATACACGGGAAGATAGTCTCAACATTCGCGATTTTGACATTCACGGAGGTTTCCGCGAACGTAACCCTCGCGAATGTTAAGGGATTACTGTATTATCATTTATCATTATCATGTTATTATGTGTTGTGGAATTTTAGTATCATTATTCTATTACTATGTAATGTAAATTATTATGCATTATGTATCCTTACATGAATTTTGTATGTCAATCATATTGTTATGTACTATTGATTTTCTTTTGGTGTCATCGCTCTACTGTTATGCATGTCAATTGATATGTCGTGGTTATTGTATTACTACTACTACTCTCCAGCACTACAGCCCATGGTGAGCCTTGGCCTCCGCTACGACCCGTCTCCACTCATCTCTGTCCACTGCCTTCAGTCTCCAGTTCCTAATGCCCATCTTTCTTAGATCTTCTTCCACATCCTGCTGCCATCTTCTTCGAGGCCTTCCTCTTCTTCTTTTGCCCAGTATCGTTCCACTTAATATATTTTGGGCATCCTCGTAACATTCATACGGAATACATGTCCCAGCCATCTAATTCTAGCTGATTTTATGTGTCTCACCAGGTCTTGTCCACCAATCAACTCATTTATTTCACCGTTATTTCGTATCCTATACATATTCCCTTCCTTCACCGGTCCAAATATCTGTCTCAAAATTCTTCTTTCAAAAATTCTTAGTGCACTTATATCCTTATTTACGAGAGTCCATGTCTCGGATGCATAAGTAACAACAGGTCTGATCAGTGTTTTATATAACATCAATTTGGTTCTTGGAGTTAGAAGCTTTGATTTCAGTAATGATTGGTTTGCATAGTAGGCTCTATTGCCGGTTATGATTCTATTTACTATTTCGCTGCTCACTCGGTTTTCATTATTGAGAATAACGCCTAGGTACTTAAATTCTGTAACTCCTTGGAAACAGTAATGGCCTGTGTGAAGGTCTAGCAGTTCTCTATTTTCCTTCGCAGACACTTTCATGTATTTTGTTTTAGCCTCATTGACTTCCAAACCAATCCTGCTCACTTCCCTCTCTATTTCAATAAAGGTGTCTTTTAATACATTTTTGTTCCTGGCTACCAGCACAATATCATCCGCATATGTTCCTAGTTGCCTCGTCCTTTTGAAGATGTGTCCTCTGAAGTCTATCTTGTTTATAGCATAGTGTAGTGCCAAGTTAAAGAGGGTCGCAGATAATGCATCACCCTGCTTCACTCCAGTACCAACCGTAAAATCTCGGCTTTTGTTTCTTCCCAGAACTACTTTTCCCCTGAAATCGTTCAGACTGAGCAGTACCAGTCTCACAATCTTTTGAGGTACTCCCAATTCTTCCAATGCTATTCGCAACATTATTCGATTTACACTATCGAAGGCTTGCCTGAAATCTATAAAGAGTATATGGATGTCAATACCATATTCGAAACATCTTTCAAGTGACTGCCTCATGACGAAAATTTGATCGACTGTGCTCCGGTCGGCTCTAAATCCCCACTTTGATGTTCACTTAGGATTTCCTCTGTATATACATTTAGCCTATCAAGGAGAATCATGGACAATATCTTATAGACACAGCTTAGCAGTGTTATGCCCCTATAATTGCTACATACAGTTTTATCTCCTTTTTTAAAAACTGGGCATATTACTCCAGTCTTCCAGTCATTTGGCATTGTCTCTTCCTCCCATACACTACATACTATATCATGAATTTGTGCAGTTAGTGCTCCACCGCCTTTTTTGATCAGTTCAGGGCTAAGCTGATCTTCGCCAGGCGCTTTCCCGTTCTTTAGTCGATTAATTGCTCTTCTCACTTCCTCAACTGAGGGAGTTTCTACATATGGTTCTGGACCTATTCTTACATTCTCTTCTACAGTCTCCATTGTGTCAGGCTTATTTAATATTTCTTCAAAATATTCAGCCCATCTGTTGAGGATCAGCCTGTCTTCTGCTATTTGTTTTCCATCTATGTCTTTGCAGATATTTAGCTTTGGTTGGTAACTTCTGTTTATACTTCTTACCTCATTATACAGGTTTTTTGTTTTCTTCTGTTCTGATAATTCCTCTATTTTGCGCACCTTCTCCTTCATGTATTCTCTTTTTTTCTTCTTACATAAATGGTTTGCCTCGTGTCTGCTAGCTCTATATCGGTCACTATTCTGTCTAGCGTTCTCTCCAACATTTTCCTTCTGTATTCATTCTTTCTTTGTATAGCTTCTCTGCACTCGTCATCAAACCATTCGGACTGTTTTCTCCTTTTCACACCTACTATCTCTCTAGCCGCCTCTATAACAGCTTCTTTCATGTTTGCCCACTTTTCTTCAATATTATTGATTTCCTTATCAAATTTGTCAGCTATCATTAGTTGGTATCGACCACAACACTGACCATCTTTAAGTTTATCGACATCCCATTTCATTCTTTTCTCTCCTTTATCTTTTTCGATCATAGCTAGCTTTTCTCTGACCACTGCTCTCACCAGATAGTGATCAGTATCACAGTTTGGACCTCTCATTGCTCTAGTGTCTACCACAGAGGTTGCATGTCTTTTGCTAACAAGAACATGGTCAATCTGATTCATTAGATCAGTCCCAGGGGCTCTCCATGTCCCTAAGTGGATTCTTCTATGATCAAAACTGGTGCTTTTTATGATCATTCCGCACGCTGTAGCGAACTCTGCAAGCATTCTTCCATTGTCACTGGATTCATTGTGCAGGGAGAATTTCCCAGCAACGCCCTTCAGAAAATTCTCTTTTCCAATCTTAGCATTAAAGTCCCCCAGAATGATAACTAAGTCGTATTTTGGGACTGCTCCATACACTCTTGTTAATTTTCCATAAAAGTCCTCCTTCTCTTCATCTGATTTATCCTCAGTTGGTGCATGTACTGATATGTGTGTTATATTTCTGAAATGGCCTTTCATTCTTAGCTTGCATATTCTATCAGATATTGGTTCAATTCCAATTACCCTGTCAGATATTTTCTTGTTCATTATGAACCCAGTCCCAAACTGACCTGATCTTGCTGTAGGTCCACTGTAAATGAACTTGAAATCTTTTTTCTCGATCACTCCTTGTCCTTGCCATCTAATCTCTTGTAAGGCAATAATATCCAAAGGTTATTGTATTAGCATTTGTTATTTATTATTGAATTTTGGTATCATGTAATGTCAATTACTATGTACTATTCACACATTGACTTAAGTTGCAAAATCGCCCCGATTTTGTGCGGGCAGTATGGTTAAACTTTGTACCTATGTAAACTTTGTACTGTAAAATGCCGCATTGGAGGTGCATGTAGTGACGTCATTTTTCTCCCTGCTATCTGCTGCCGGTTATGATACAGGCTAGCAGCAGTCAAATTTAACTTAGTTACTTGCAAGACTCCGAGCGGGCATCTCGCTCAGTTCGCCAGCCGCGGCTACATTGTTTTTCAACATTTCTAAATTTAGCATGAGCATCATGCGCTAACTATTTAGGCGATCTCGGCCTACACACTATTATGGGCTTTCAACATTTAATTCTATCTTAATTCTCAGGCATCCATGCCGCGCTAAACTGCACGCACCAGCAACTATTTTCTACTAATTTCAATAAATCATTAACTCCAACAAACATATACAGTCCACATAGTTATTTCATTTCACACCAGCACCTCAACTAGCATTCTAAGACCAACTTAAGATTTCATCGAGAGCGTCTAAGACGCACCACTTGGATTGTTCTAATATCTTGATTACACTTTCCATTCATCGTAAATATAATGGTTGGATTTATTTTATTTGAGTTTAGTGTTAACTCCTATTTTAAATTTCTCTTTTTTTATATTATATTTTTATCTTTTTGGGTGTGATCATTCTGATGTGTTCACCTCGACGTTTAACAATCAACTCCTGTTTTTTCTTCATCATACAAAAGGTCCTGGCTGATTTATTAGTAAATTTTCATTGTTTTAAATCAGCTGACAATTAAGCCTCAAATTTGATGTTGT
>JAWRYS010000845.1:0-20637 GCA_034769895.1 Magicicada septendecula | reverse complement strand
GTTCATAGCAAAGTGTCCGTATCGTTCACGTAATTTTGTATTTCTACATTTTCCCCCACCTGTCCGCGCATAACCATTTCATCGTACATACGATCAAACGTAAGCTGATGATCATAGCGAGAGGCTTCATCGCGAAAAAAGGATGGAAAAAAGAATGAGGGTGATACATAACATTTCTTGGTTAGTACCTGATGAATGTATGATTTAAAATGCTCTTGATAAAAAAAAAGGCGAACGAAATATTTGGTTAGTAACGTGTGTAAGGTACCAAACCGTGTCCACTCGACTTCGGTAAAAACGAATTTTTCGTCACCACCATCTTTTATTCGTACAAACGTTTGTCCAAAGTTACACATTTTCATTACACTCTTTTTATTTTTACGTTCTTCGTTTTCTTCGCACAATAACATAGATGACAGCGTGTTGTGTTTGTAGAAGATCAACAGGTAATTCCATTCGGAAAAATCGAGTAATATTTGTCTTTTGTTATTTCTGAAGAAAACACCCGCTTCATAATTCAGTTCATTAAACAGACCAACGGTTATGTACTTGCCGTAGTTAATAGAGTACGTAAGCGATAAATATACATGATCGTATTTATACTCACAGGTGCTGCTCGGGTCACCTTCCATCGTGCAAATAGACTGAGACTCGTTTAGCGATGCGCGCGTGAGTAGACTTGATTTCATGATGTGGTGGGGAGAACAGGTTTTCATGACAAACGATGAACAGTATTCGACAACGCTGTGTACTGTACTATCCTATCGTGAATAATCAAAGCGTAAGCGGTGGTTTTATCCGGAAAATTTTTACTGGACTCAAATTCTAAACGCACATCAACGGGGGACGACTCGATTGGTTGTTCTTGTCTGGAACAATCGATGACAAACAACGGTGCTTTCGTTATAAATTCCTTAGGTGACAAAAGAGGGGTTCTTTTGCTACGGTCGTAGAATGACGTTTGGAAACGTGTATACATGTCGTAGAACAGTGCGTAACGTTCTTTATCGATGTCCTGGTTCAGGTTATCGTACGGATAGTATTTATCGTTCAGAAAGAGCCTAACATTTGTTAAATTACAGTGATCAAATTCGGACGCATTTTTCGCTATATTGTTCTTTCTGTCCGTCTGAAATATCAGTATTACGTACCGGGAAGGTTACGTAGTTGGAGGTTTTTCCAACTGTGACGATGTCTTCATGGTCCACGAATGACGATTTGTTGTCGGTAGAACGGGATACTCGTGCAATTCCCAACTGCGGAACGGCATCACCAGTTCATGGTCCTCCTCGATGTGCTCCAATATCGGTAGTCGGTACTTGTTTGACACGCGTACATAGGGCATCTTCCAGTGTACTTTGTTTAGTACGAGATTACCGTTAGCAGTTGCACCCGACTCTTTTAGCACCATCGCGTTCTGATCGGTAGACGTACGCAACAGAATCAATTCTTGCTTAACGTTCAGCATGATGCGTGTGTAGTCTTCGCTGAAACCGAGTAACATTTTCAACGTAAGACAAATCGTAAAATCACCGGTACTCTCGTGTACTGTCAACGACTCGTCGGTTGTCGCCGCCCATCCTGCACTGATCAGATACTTTCTTTCGTGTCTCTGGCAACATCGTTGGCTCGTCGTCTGTTATCTCGATCACGTTTGTATTCATGATATCTGAAAGAACAAAGTAAACGTGAATATTTAAGTACAGTATAAGTATTGTAAAATACGTATGGCATGTGTGTGACAAATCTAAAGTGTATAAAAGGGAGCATGTACAAATATATTAGTATAAACATCACTAAGCTTTTCAATTATATCTTCCTCTAATACAGCACAATTACTAAAGAATATAAGACACTCCATTGTATATATTGGATGAGGCTTTTTAAGTGCCCATTGAGACAATAACGGCGCAGTACGCCAAACATATTTACACACTCTACAATTGAATTCATCGTTATTAGGGAACGTTTCCCTATTTGATAAGACTATAATTGGGGTAGGAACAACAGTCTTAGGGCCTAACATCTTTATGTTTACCTTCGGACTGTCGCCAGACAATAACGCTTTGACTTCTTCATAGAAATATGAGTCACATTGAGCTTCATTCCATAAGATTACACGTCTGTCCACACAATCCATGAATGCGAATACATTATGTCTTATGGGATTCGATATATTATGGGAACCTATATTCAGAAAGAAACTCGTGACAGCATCGAACATAAAGTTTTTACCAGCCGAATGGCTGCTACAAATCCATAATGAATTTCTTTTACCGTTGGTCTTGTTTAAAATAGAACAAACAGTACTACAGAATTCATCGTTATTACATTGGAAAGCTAATAACTGTATTATTGCAGCATAAGTGTCATCTCGATTTAAACATTTGTCATCACACTGTTCAGGTGATGTATACCCAAACAATGGAGTTTCGGCTTTTTTATATAATTCATACAATTCCTTAATGCTAAACTTATTCACTTGTCCACGACAATAGCCCAACGCTTGCTGAACTACTGTCCCGAACGGATTAAGACACTGGAAGCGAAGGTCTTCACGCCAGCAATTTGTTGTGATAAGTCTTTCAATAGGTGAACACGGAAATCTAAGGTACAGGTTTACGATGTCAAGGAAGTTAGCTCGGCTTGGGAGTCTGCTTGGCACTGCAAATACTCGATCGATAATGAGTGGATCTCCTCCATCTTCTCTAGGATCTGACGGCCCAGGTTGTCGTTCGGATTCGCCCATAATCTTAGTCTCGAGGTAGCAGCCCTCCACTGCTGTCGGGGGTCCTGGATTCTCAGCAATTTGTTCCGCGCCATCATGTTGACATCTACCCTTGTAGGTCCACTTAATGCCTCGGATTTCAAGCGATACGAATTCCCGTCTTGTTCCCAGTAAATACTCGATAATTGAGCGCCAGTCGCTGAGCGTGAGATCTGCGGTTCTAGCAATTCTTCGATGTTCTTTACATACAACGAAGTGGCGCAGGATGGCACAACTACACCAACTTTTGGTGTAGCTGCAATTGTGGTAGACGTGAATGTGCGGGAGGGTAGGGAGATCGTGGAAACTGGCAATGAAGACTGTCGCGTCTGTGTCTACCGCCGGTGATTCTGAAGGCTGATAATGCTTCCTCCACGCGTTGAATAAGCCGCAAATGGTCTCCGCCGCCCCGTATGGTAAGGATATCTTGAACGAGGAACGGTCGCAAAGATGTTCTAGCGGTTGCCTCGACAAAACTGGCGAAGCCTCCAGGAGAGTAATGCTCAGAGTCGTCAGCGCGTGCGAAACAGCATCGATTATGTCGTCGAACGGTAGGGAGAGTGAACGGTAATGATGTTTGAATGCCAGCCACATAGAACCATCGAGTGTTGTCAGCGCCAGAGATGTCAGGAATGCTCTCGTCTTCGCTGCTGCTTCTTGGCCTATCTTGTCTATTGCTGTTGCTAATACCGCTGGGTCCTGCAACCGCATCGGACACGGACTCGTCGTACGTTTCCTCTTCACTATCTGCTTTTTGAAGATCTTGTGAATCTTTTTCTCTGATGGCGGTGTCTGTTGCGTTAATGGATACTGAGCATTCTCCGACATCTGTGTCTCTGACAACATCGTTGGCTCGTCGTCTGTTATCTCGATCACGTTTGTATTCATGATATCTGAAAGAACAAAGTAAACGTGAATATTTACGTACAGTAGAAGTATTGTAAAATACGTATGGCATGTGTGTGACAAATCTAAAGTGTATAAAAGGAGAGGTGTTGTAACCGCTCTCTTATACTTATTAACATTGACGCGGTTGTAATACATATTTCTCTCTATACTCTCCGTACGAGGCGCCTACGTTACATAACGAAACTACGCAGCTGATTACTTGCCGGCGGCGAAGCCGCCTCCCCCCCGTGTGTCACCCGTATGCGACGTCTCGAACTAGTACCGAAGTCAACGGAGATATCGACTCAGCGCCTAGGGCGGCCGGTCCGCGAAGTCTACCTCATCAGTTTAGGCCCGTTCTGCACGCTCCTGACGTCCTTGAACCACTCCTGACGTCACACGTCCTTGAGTGAACCTTAACAATTTTGAAATTTGCGTTGACTTCGGTACTAGTGAGAGGGGGAGCATAGGAGGATTATTCCTGTCCGCGGCCTGCCTCAGATGCTGCTGGAAAACCCAGCATCCTCGGTAATTTGCCGAGTGAGAGTCGCCGCAATTAATGCAAAAGCGGCGCCCCGCAGCCGGCAATTGACAGGCCTTGGTCGGATGCGGCTTCCCGCATCTGACGCAGGCCTCTGCGTTGTGGCAGCTGTCCGAGCCGTGCCCGAACCGTTGGCAACGATGGCACTGCGGGACGTGGCCAGCTTCGCGGCTCCTTTCTACTTTTATTTTCAGCCCGCAAAGACTGGTCAGGCCCAGCAGTCTGTCTGCCTGTTCCCCCTTCAGGATGATCACCCGGAGGAGGGGTAACTTACGCCTGGGTCCGTAAGTGGTATAGAGCCTAATGCTCTCCTTGATCGGGAAGCCGAGTTGGCGGAGCTCGTCCGCCACCTCGTCTGGATCGGTGTCCTCGTCCAGGCCGCGAATAATCAGCCAGACATGAGCCGCCTTCTCGTTGGTGAAAGTATGGAATTGAAGGCCATTAGCTTGTAAAAACAAGTAGACGGCACGGTACTCCTCGTCCGTCGCACAGCTAACGCGCAGACTGTCCCTTCCACGAAGAGACATCTGTACGTCCGCCGAGAGACATAGTCTACTGTGAATCTGTTGACGTTGGACATTGTATGCAGTATATTCTACTACTGTTTATTCAAAAAGAACGCAAGGCGACCGGCGCTGTAGGTCCAGTGGGGCTTGCAGGTCCTCCGGGTCCAGTGATAAGAGGACTCGTTTAACAAACGACACACGCCGTTACGGACTTACCATCTGATGCGTGCAGGAACTCTAGTCTAAACAAGTGTACAACTAGTTTAAGTGAGGATTCAAGAGATAATGACAGTTTTTTTGGCATAACAAAAACAACTTTATTTAACATTAAAAATATATTATATGCAAATCACTAGCCTATTACTTTATTTCCCACTCCTTTTGGTGTGACATCATGGCGTGTATGTGTTTACTGGTGCACGCCATCGTCTTAAGGTGTCGGTGGTATGGACACGACGGTGGATTGTAGAAGATACAAAGATCACTGAGGCGAGGAGCGTCTTCCAATGGAGTGACAAGCTGCCTCGGTATCCACAACTTGTTTATCAATATGTTCATTTTCTGTTGATTTTTGACGAACACGGGCCGGTCCTTATTGAATAGGTTGCTTATACAGTCGCGCAGCGACACTTCGTCAGTGACGTCGTCATCCCACTCTATTCCGTGCACGTGTCTCACTGTAAAGGCGTTGCTCGGTATATCGCCAGGCGGAGATTTTACGATAATCCACGCAGGGGGTGCTCCGGCACAGTCCGCGGTGAACTCTTTTATAATTATACCCTTATTCGACGAGTTTAGCCATTGGATATGAATATATATAGGCGTGTTCAACGACTCCATGGACTGAATAGCTTTGCGAAACTCACTGACGATAGATTGTTTCTGCGACGGCTGCTTGTGAGTCGAAGAGTTTCGGTATCTGTATGCACGGTGGTTCGGTGCTGGGCGGCGGTGGTCGTAGTGGTAGGTCGTAGTCGTACATTCTAAAATGAATGCTTTAAGAGATTGCATGATCATTATATTTAGATCTGGACCACTTGCTGCGGTATCCAACATACATGCTAATCAGAAATTCCCTGAATATTTTAAATAGACACAGCTGTTATTAATAATCTCATCATCTAGTACAATTGTCGTTCCCATCAGCCTCATGCGCCAAAATCTCCAATCTTAACTGTTCTCCTGTCATTCTAATCGTGTCACTCTTATGATGAACAGTATGCTCAGGATATATTGTTGAAGCAACAGTTGTGTCCAGTGGCTTCCAAGGAGTGCCACAACTGTTATGATAGCTTAAAAATTGTATGAGACTTCTGTCTACAACTTGTGAGCTTTTTTCAACATTAAACACCATGCCAAATTGTGAAGCTGCAAAAGAGCTGAACTTTTCTAAGTCTATGGCTTGAGGGAGGATAACGACTGAGTCGTCTCCTAAGTACATGTCCGATAAAGGAAAAGAATCTGTCAACTCATAAATGAGATATCTCATGACTATAGCATTAACTATTGAATCTATTACATTAGTCAGGCAGGATCCAGAAGGGACCCTGCAATGTTTGATATATCTCTCTCCATTTGATAACCTAATCGTAGTATCGATGAAATAGTTGACCATGCGTTTCCATCTACGTTTGGTACGCTTCTCACGTACTGACCAAATTTGTCCAGTGGAATCTTGGGCCTGAGTCCAATCGATTCCTTGTGCTATAATCGAGAATGCATCTCGAATTAGCCATGCCGGCATGGTATGGTCAAATCCAGACCAGTCTCCGAGGAGTACCGGTCTATGAGGGAACTGCTCTGCCATTGCATGAATATATGCCATGCCCCCATTACCAATCTCTATTCCATAGGCGATAATCGGTTCAGGGTGCTGCTTCAAGTAACTGAGAACAGGATAGATGTACGCCACCTCTTGGCAGTATACTTCTAAAGGATACCCCCATGTGGCTCGAATCTTATTCTTGTCACGGGTAGTAATATGGGATCTAGCGTAGACCCGCTCCTACATCTGCTAGATCAGGATGTTTTCCAGACCCTATGTCGTACCATTTCTGTCGGATCTCACTGACAACAGCTGGGTCTGACAGGGCTTCTCGTTTTGTATTAAAGCCTTGCAATTTATAAGGTAGGCCTGGGGATTTAGCCCCTGGTAGGTCTGGGTGTTTGACGACTGCACCTGTCGTGAGCGGAATTAATTTTTCTTTATGTAGGCCGAAATCTCGTCGGACTGATTGGAAGGCTGCATAATATGCAGGTCCATGATTTCTCGGTGGTCGAGGACAATCATACTCCAATAAGTTTGTCTTAAGGTCCTCAAAGTTAAGGCTAGATCGATGATATTTTGTACGAACAGCAGCGATGCTTTCTGGTGAGAAACACTGGTTCATCACATATAACGCATTTCTGTCGATTCGTGCACGCTCATATTTTAATGAAAAAGGAATGCCCTGGGGTAGTGGTTCTAGCATTCTTCTTTTTAAATGTGATTGCCCGAAGGCAGGTTCTCGAACTTCGCTCTCCATTATTTAAATTGGGGAAACCGTCTGGCCTTCTTGGGTTTAGGCTCAGGCACTGCGAGAGGTCTACTCATCTCTGTATCGATTACTGGAACGGGCGTGTAAATATTTACAAATACACAAAATATAAACATAAAAGAAAAAAATATCTACAAGTTTATTTTACAACTAATATTTACAAATACACGAAATATAAACATAAAAATGTTATACAATAAAAAAATATGTACAAGTTTATTTTAAAACTAATATTTACAAAGACATATATATATATATATACAAAATATACATGTCACAATCGGGTATAGGTCTATATATTTTTACAAAATAAAAGTCACAATCCGGGTTAGGTAGTTAATTTCCATCTGTAACAAAAAAAGTAACAGTATTAGTGACATGTGGTTGTTACAAGTAGGATGGATTACTAAAACCTTTATGAACACTGTAAGATACCTTAAATATGCATGCGCCCATAGAAAGTGCGATTCGGCTTTCCAAATATATATTGCCTGCATTGCGGGCATGCGGGTGGTGTCCCCTCCATCGCTACCGACTGAAACCAATCGAGGACGCATCGGTAATGGTATGTATGACCACATACCAAACCGAGGAGCCTCTGCCCGTCACTGTATGTTTCTATGCACACACTGCAGGTAGTGTTCGGAACCATACCTTGAACAGGACAGGGCTCTCCGCGACGCCAACACCATGTTGGTAGACTCCTTCTAAGAAGGAGTCTCATTGTTGTTGGGTCGTCGTGCGTCCTCGGTTCAGTAGCATGTAATACCTCAAAGAAGACGGGTAGCGCGTCTTCCGGAGGGGTCCACAAACGGGGATCTCTTCGCATAAATAGTTGCTGCTGCTGCTGACGATATATGGGTTGTGGTCGTGGTAGAGGTTGTATCTGCGGTGGCGGTGACGGTGGTGGTGATTGTTGTGGTGTAACTGGAATGTGTTGATGAAGTTGTTGTGGTGGTGGTGGTGGCGGCGCTGGTATCGGGCGAATGTCACTAAAACAAAAAAAGACAACAGAAATTATGTATAATCGCAAATAAAACAAAGCATATTATAATAAACAAAGCATATAATAAGTAAATTGTATGTATATATCACTGAATAATAATATAATCGTGATACTAAAATGTAATCACTAGGAAATATATTTATCGCCTACCTCGTTGCGTCCTACTTCTAATTTTGACACATGACAGTCATTGACTGCGATTTAGAAATTAATATACACAACATATGTGCTAGCACTCTCACTCTCTTTATGTCATCGGTTTTGCAGTGATATATCATGTCTCTCTCTCTCGCTCGCAGACGTCGGAAGAAATTCCTAGTTTATAATGTAATTACCTGTGCGTGTGCTGTTACAGATGACTCCTCAAAAATCTGTTGTACAACATCTCTCGCTCGCAGACGTGAGAAGAAATTCCTACTTTATAATGTAATTACCTGTGCGTGTGCTGTTACAGATGACAAATCCATACGTTAACGGCTTAACAAACTCTCTCTCTCTCTCTCTCTCTCTCACACACACACACACACACACACACACACACACACACACACACACACACACACACACACACACACACATTTAGTATGAACAGACGCGTCTTTGTTAGTAAAATGTACAAATCACATGACTTTATTTGAACGTCAAATGGTTCAAATGTTTCAAAATAAAAATATGTAAAACAAAAATACAGAATATATGAATTGTATATTTACAAATAAAATATATTACATACAGTATTATGAAATAGTGGTACATAATTGTCATCCACCCAATCCTCTATAAATCTACCATAATTAACCCCCCCAGCATGATCGCTAATAAACCTCCCGTAAATATTTGATAAGTCCTTATTTTTTTTAATTTCTTTTTCAGGAGACTGACAATCGGTGCGATGTTGTAACAGCCTCCTGTTGCGTACCACCTCAGTCGTTCCCCTTTCTAGGCAATCCGACGCGTAACTCTCAAAGCAGTCAACGGGAGACATTATACTTGTCTGAAACAAAGATATTCTCAGTGTTTTATCACACACATACACACACACGTACAAACACATTGCGGTCTCTCTCTCTCTTTCTCTCACACACACACACACACACACACACACACACTCACGCGCACAAATCATTAAGTTTTGCAAAAGATCTTATTGATCAGTTTGTCAGAGTCCAATTTGTTGGCAGAAAACAATTATGTGATCGAATAAACATTACCAGAGACTCTCGTTTACTGACAGTATGTTTGGATGCAGTTAACCATTCAATGTTCTGATAAGAATTCATCTTCTTGTTCCTATAATAATAATAACAGTACCTGCTTCATTATCATATACATTATGTGCTATATATACACATAAGGCTTTCACACACACACACACACACACACACACACACACACACACACACACACACACACACACACACACACACACACACAGCACATACCATAAATCCAGAACATGAAAGGTATTATAACAAACATTACGAAAACAAGTACGTATGGTCACATACATAGATCAAACGTTTAAACAAACAGATTAATATTTGTTGTCAATGAAGTACTGACAGGTTTCTACTCTCTTTCTCGCTCGCTCGCAGACGACAGAAGAAATTCCTACTTTATAATGTAATTACCTGTGTGTGTGCTGTGACAGATGACAAATCCATACGTTAACGGCTTAACAAACTCTCTCGCACACACACACACATTGAACAGATGCGTCTTTATTAGTAAAATGTACAAATCACATGACTTTATGTGAACGTCGAAGGGTACAAAGAAAATATGTAAAACAAAAAATGCAGAATATATGAATTGCTATATTTACACATTATTAAATCAACACCACTGTATAGAAAGATTAACTATGCGCGCGCGCGCGCGCGCACACACACACACACACACACACACAAAACGATGCAGAAGTATTCACTAACTTAAGCCAAGGTCATTGATTCGGTGCGTCCTACTTTCTAATCACTGATGGTAAAACCTAAGACAAAAACATACAATCAGTAGTAATAATACAAAATCACTGTTTTATTAATTTAAAATACTGTATGAAAGAGTGGTGTGTAATTTTCATCCAAAATATGTAAAACAAAAATACAGATTATATGATAAGTAAATTGTATGTATATATCACTGAATAATAATAATATAATCGTTCTAGTGTTAACGTTTGCTGCAACAGGTAACGCAGTTTACAAATAATTACATATAGGTTCAGAGGTGTATAGTGAAATAAATTAAAAATAGAAATTAATTCCTCATAAGTTAATGTCCTTTCAAATAGTATTCATCAAAACTTTGTAAATTAGAATCTGCACTACAGTCAAACATACGCACACACAGTGATAAAACTTGTTTATTAAAAGTAGTTTGTTACCTTAACAAGTACTGTTATCCTACGCCGTTGGGGTCCTCATACCTCGAAACACGAGATGTAGGTCGCTGGGGTTTTATAAATTGTTTATCAAGTCTTTTAGAAATGGTCTTATAGTCGAGCTTGGCCTGTTGACTATTGCTTTTAATTTCGTAATTTCTACAGGTGTTAACCGTTTCGGAGAAAAAAACCATTTATGGAGAAGACGGTCCTCCTCCTGTTTTGATGAGGTGTTTAGTCTATGATCCATCCTTCTTGTTCCTATAATAATAATAATAACAGTACCTGCTTCATTATCATATACATTGTGTGCTATATATACACATAAGGCTTTCACACACACACACACACACACACACACACACACACACACACACACACACACACACACACACACACACAGCACATACATAAATCCAGAACATGAAAGGTATTATAACAAACATTACGAAAACAAGTACGTATGGTCACGTACATAGATCAAATGTTTAAACAAACAGATTAATACATGAATAAATTTTTAAAAAACAGGACAGCGTATTTAGAACACTTAGAATTGGAAATCGGCAAACACATCAAAAAATGTCTGTCAAATTTTGTTTTAATGAAATATACATCCAGGATACTTTATCTTGAAACTCTCTAATGAAGGGTTCTGTCAACACTTGAAACAAAGAAACATGTTCCCAAATAACTTTATCTTTGAATTCTTTAATGAAGTTTTCTGTTAATAAGTCAAATGATCTTGAAATACATTTCCACTCGTTGTTATTTAAACGTGCTAATCGTTGGCAAGCAAAATATCTGAAGTTTTTTGATACGTAATAGCAATTCACTAAATCTTTTAAGTGTAATTTTTTAAAAACGTTTACAGCTATCGGATAATACGATGGTGATATTAACATTACCTGATTCCTTTTGTTGGACTGACACTTTCCCGTACCTACAAGTAAGACATATTAAGTATTAACCCACTAACAATTTTCGGATACCTGGCAGCGTTGTTGAATCCAGTCTGCGTAAAACAAAGCCTTACGCAGTGCACAATGAAACAAAGGAGTGGTGTCTGGTTGATGAGGGACAGGGCATTGCACGGAGGGTTTAAAAGAGCTGGGAACTGCTGGTGCTTGGATGTTATCTAAATCAATAACTTCACCGTAAGGGTGGTACTGACGTAAAAACGTTGTCTTCTCTGAACCTTTTGTGTAGACGGTTGAGAAAGCAGAACACGTTTGTGAAACGATGCGCACCAAATCCTTGTATAGTACATTACCATCGTTCCACCGTATCCGATCATGGTGGTTCTCTATCCATTTGTTGATTTTTTGAATTTTTGGGTGCAAATGAAGACGGTCGTATGGTGGTGCAAATAACACAATGACGTACCTTCGAGTAGTTATGTCAACTGCCACGAATTCTTTTATCAGGTATACGTTATTTACACCGCGAAACGCTTGAAACTCGACAACGCTCGCCTTTGAGTTCATAGCAAAGTGTCCGTATCGTTCACGTAATTTTGTATTTCTACATGGAATGGAAAAAAGAATGAGGGTGATACATAACATTTCTTGGTTAGTACCTGATGAATGTATGATTTAAAATGCTCTTGATAAAAAAAAAGGCGAACGAAATATTTGGTTAGTAACGTGTGTAAGGTACCAAACCGTGTCCACTCGACTTCGGTAAAAACGAATTTTTCGTCACCACCATCTTTTATTCATACAAACGTTTGTCCAAAGTTACACATTTTCATTACACTCTTTTTATTTTTACGTTCTTCGTTTTCTTCGCACAATAACATAGATAACAGCGTGTTGTCTTTGTAGAAGATCAACAGGTAATTCCATTCGGAAAAATCGAGTAATATTTGTCTTTTGTTATTTCTGAAGAGAACACCCGCTTCATAATTCAGTTCATTAAACAGACCAACGGTTATGTACTTGCCGTAGTTAATAGAGTACGTAAGCGATAAATATACATGATCGTATTTATACTCACAGGTGCTGCTCGGGTCACCTTCCATCGTGCAAATAGACTGAGACTCGTTTAGCGATGCGCGCGTGAGAAGACTTGATTTCATGATGTGGTGGGGAGAACAGGTTTTCATGACAAACGATGAACAGTATTCGACAACGCTGTGTACTGTACTATCCTATCGTGAATAATCAAAGCGTAAGCGGTGGTTTTATCCGGAAAATTTTTACTGGACTCAAATTCTAAACGCACATCAACGGGGGACGACTCGATTGGTTGTTCTTGTCTGGAACAATCGATGACAAACAACGGTGCTTTCGTTATAAATTCCTTAGGTGACAAAAGAGGGGTTCTTTTGCTACGGTCGTAGAATGACGTTTGGAAACGTGTATACATGTCGTAGAACAGTGCGTAACGTTCTTTATCGATGTCCTGGTTCAGGTTATCGTACGGATAGTATTTATCGTTCAGAAAGAGCCTAACATTTGTTAAATTACAGTGATCAAATTCGGACGCATTTTTCGCTATATTGTTCTTTCTGTCCGTCTGAAATATCAGTATTACGTACCGAGGTTTTTCCAACTGTGACGATGTCTTCAAGGTCCACGAATGACGATTTGTTGTCGGTAGAACGGGATACTCGTGCAATTCCCAACTGCGGAACGGCATCACCAGTTCATGGTCCTCCTCGATGTGCTCCAATATCGGTAGTCGGTACTTGTTTGACACGCGTACATAGGGCATCTTCCAGTGTACTTTGTTTAGTACGAGATTACCGTTAGCAGTTGCACCCGACTCTTTTAGCACCATCGCGTTCTGATCGGTAGACGTACGCAACAGAATCAATTCTTGCTTAACGTTCAGCATGATGCGTGTGTAGTCTTCGCTGAAACCGAGTAACATTTTCAACGGAAGACAAATCGTAAAATCACCGGTACTCTCGTGTACTGTCAACGACTCGTCGGTTGTCGCCGCCCATCCTGCACTGATCAGATACTTTCTTTCGTGTCTCTGGCAACATCGTTGGCTCGTCGTCTGTTATCTCGATCACGTTTGTATTCATGATATCTGAAAGAACAAAGTAAACGTGAATATTTAAGTACAGTATAAGTATTGTAAAATACGTATGGCATGTGTGTGACAAATCTAAAGTGTATAAAAGGGAGCATGTACAAATATATTAGTATAAACATCACTAAGCTTTTCAATTATATCTTCCTCTAATACAGCACAATTACTAAAGAATATAAGACACTCCATTGTATATATTGGATGAGGCTTTTTAAGTGCCCATTGAGACAATAACGGCGCAGTACGCCAAACATATTTACACACTCTACAATTGAATTCATCGTTATTAGGGAACGTTTCCCTATTTGATAAGACTATAATTGGGGTAGGAACAACAGTCTTAGGGCCTAACATCTTTATGTTTACCTTCGGACTGTCGCCAGACAATAACGCTTTGACTTCTTCATAGAAATATGAGTCACATTGAGCTTCATTCCATAAGATTACACGTCTGTCCACACAATCCATGAATGCGAATACATTATGTCTTATGGGATTCGATATATTATGGGAACCTATATTCAGAAAGAAACTCGTGACAGCATCGAACATAAAGTTTTTACCAGCCGAATGGCTGCTACAAATCCATAATGAATTTCTTTTACCGTTGGTCTTGTTTAAAATAGAACAAACAGTACTACAGAATTCATCGTTATTACATTGGAAAGCTAATAACTGTATTATTGCAGCATAAGTGTCATCTCGATTTAAACATTTGTCATCACACTGTTCAGGTGATGTATACCCAAACAATGGAGTTTCGGCTTTTTTATATAATTCATACAATTCCTTAATGCTAAACTTATTCACTTGTCCACGACAATAGCCCAACGCTTGCTGAACTACTGTCCCGAACGGATTAAGACACTGGAAGCGAAGGTCTTCACGCCAGCAATTTGTTGTGATAAGTCTTTCAATAGGTGAACACGGAAATCTAAGGTACAGGTTTACGATGTCAAGGAAGTTAGCTCGGCTTGGGAGTCTGCTTGGCACTGCAAATACTCGATCGATAATGAGTGGATCTCCTCCATCTTCTCTAGGATCTGACGGCCCAGGTTGTCGTTCGGATTCGCCCATAATCTTAGTCTCGAGGTAGCAGCCCTCCACTGCTGTCGGGGGTCCTGGATTCTCAGCAATTTGTTCCGCGCCATCATGTTGACATCTACCCTTGTAGGTCCACTTAATGCCTCGGATTTCAAGCGATACGAATTCCCGTCTTGTTCCCAGTAAATACTCGATAATTGAGCGCCAGTCGCTGAGCGTGAGATCTGCGGTTCTAGCAATTCTTCGATGTTCTTTACATACAACGAAGTGGCGCAGGATGGCACAACTACACCAACTTTTGGTGTAGCTGCAATTGTGGTAGACGTGAATGTGCGGGAGGGTAGGGAGATCGTGGAAACTGGCAATGAAGACTGTCGCGTCTGTGTCTACCGCCGGTGATTCTGAAGGCTGATAATGCTTCCTCCACGCGTTGAATAAGCCGCAAATGGTCTCCGCCGCCCCGTATGGTAAGGATATCTTGAACGAGGAACGGTCGCAAAGATGTTCTAGCGGTTGCCTCGACAAAACTGGCGAAGCCTCCAGGAGAGTAATGCTCAGAGTCGTCAGCGCGTGCGAAACAGCATCGATTATGTCGTCGAACGGTAGGGAGAGTGAACGGTAATGATGTTTGAATGCCAGCCACATAGAACCATCGAGTGTTGTCAGCGCCAGAGATGTCAGGAATGCTCTCGTCTTCGCTGCTGCTTCTTGGCCTATCTTGTCTATTGCTGTTGCTAATACCGCTGGGTCCTGCAACCGCATCGGACACGGACTCGTCGTACGTTTCCTCTTCACTATCTGCTTTTTGAAGATCTTGTGAATCTTTTTCTCTGATGGCGGTGTCTGTTGCGTTAATGGATACTGAGCATTCTCCGACATCTGTGTCTCTGACAACATCGTTGGCTGGTCGTCTGTTATCTCGATCACGTTTGTATTCATGATATCTGAAAGAACAAAGTAAACGTGAATATTTACGTACAGTAGAAGTATTGTAAAATACGTATGGCATGTGTGTGACAAATCTAAAGTGTATAAAAGGAGAGGCGTTGTAACCGCTCTCTTATACTTATTAACATTGACGCGGTTGTAATACATATTTCTCTCTATACTCTCCGTACGAGGCGCCTACGTTACATAACGAAACTACGCAGCTGATTACTTGCCGGCGGCGAAGCCGCCTCCCCCCCGTGTGTCACCCGTATGCGACGTCTCGAACTAGTACCGAAGTCAACGGAGATATCGACTCAGCGCCTAGGGCGGCCGGTCCGCGAAGTCTACCTCATCAGTTTAGGCCCGTTCTGCACGCTCCTGACGTCCTTGAACCACTCCTGACGTCACACGTCCTTGAGTGAACCTTAACAATTTTGAAATTTGCGTTGACTTCGGTACTAGTGAGAGGGGGAGCATAGGAGGATTATTCCTGTCCGCGGCCTGCCTCAGATGCTGCTGGAAAACCCAGCATCCTCGGTAATTTGCCGAGTGAGAGTCGCCGCAATTAATGCAAAAGCGGCGCCCCGCAGCCGGCAATTGACAGGCCTTGGTCGGATGCGGCTTCCCGCATCTGACGCAGGCCTCTGCGTTGTGGCAGCTGTCCGAGCCGTGCCCGAACCGTTGGCAACGATGGCACTGCGGGACGTGGCCAGCTTCGCGGCTCCTTTCTACTTTTATTTTCAGCCCGCAAAGACTGGTCAGGCCCAGCAGTCTGTCTGCCTGTTCCCCCTTCAGGATGATCACCCGGAGGAGGGGTAACTTACGCCTGGGTCCGTAAGTGGTATAGAGCCTAATGCTCTCCTTGATCGGGAAGCCGAGTTGGCGGAGCTCGTCCGCCACCTCGTCTGGATCGGTGTCCTCGTCCAGGCCGCGAATAATCAGCCGGACATGAGCCGCCTTCTCGTTGGTGAAAGTATGGAATTGAAGGCCATTAGCTTGTAAAAACAAGTAGACGGCACGGTACTCCTCGTCCGTCGCACAGCAAACGCGCAGACTGTCCCTTCCACGAAGAGACATCTGTACGTCCGCCGAGAGACGAACGCCGAGCCGGAGGCGTCTGGAGAAGTCAACGACGTTCTTGACGCCGTTGACGAACAAGGGCGGAGGGCGGCTTCTGCGGGAAGGAGCATCCAGATCTAGCTCCGGTTCATCGGGGAGCGGAGTTTCCTCCGCTTTCCGCTTTTTCTTCGATGTTACAACGGTAAATGACGACCCAGGCGTGGGCTGGGACGCAGTACACGTCGGGGCAGGAGTACCCCCAGAGACAACGTTGGACACGGCCGAGACCGATTGGTGGACCTGAGAAGGACCACTGCACGATCCGACCGAGTCAGGGACAGGGTCGGGGCCTACTGTTGAAGCATTGGAGTGACCCTTAGCAGGACCATTCCGCTGCCCGGCCGCAACGCCTCTTTGGCAGAGGTATTCGGGCCGAAGCCCTCCTACTGGGATAGTTAACCCGCTTAGCGCCGGTATTGGAGGCCGCACCACGACAAGGCGAAGCGACCGACCGCTACCGGCAGGGACCTAACTTAGCCTACGCCAAGCTAAGCGGGCGATGCCACCAAAAACCGCGAGAAAAACAGTAAATAGGCCTTACCTGGAGTGATCCCTCGAAGTAATCCCAAAACAGGTCCACTGGTCCGGAGCTTCGCCAAAAAGCCACAAACACCACACAGCACTTTCACTGGTCCACTGCACTTTGCCGCCTTTGGCTTCGGGTTGTCACACTACACTCGGTAAACACCAGCCGACACCAGACCGCGAACGGCACCCGCCGTCAAGAGACTCGCACACGCGCACTACCGCGTACACAAGTCAAAGCAACCGATTCATCCGGACTAGTCGAGTCTGCTGCCACGCGGCCCTAACAAGGGACGCTGAAGGCGGTCGCACGACCCACTAATACGTGGCCGCAGCTAGCTTGGCTTCACTCTTGGCGTTACTTGACCGGCACTGCAGGTGATCCTGTAGTTGTCTGCTTCTTCAGTCGATGATGACGACCTTACTGCCGGCGCAAGCTAGGGCGGGAGTTCCAACCGCCAACAACGTTCCACGAAAGACTCCACTTCTTACTGCAATCTAAGCCTGGAAGAGCTCCTGAGCCTTGATGTGTAGTAGTCCACAGTCAGACGAAGAATCTTGCTGCTTGCTTGCTAATTGCTTGCTGTCGTGATCTCAATACCGCCGTCACCACTGGTTTATATACTCTTCCCGTCGTCGTCGCCGTCACCGGATCCAGTATTCTATCTATACTTATCGTTTATTATGGCTTAATCTCCGGCGCACACGTTAGACGCGACTGTATCGCGGTGACTAGTAACTGCGATAGGCATCTGCACACATCATATTTTCCACCCGAACCATAATAGTTCTTACGTCGTTTTATGAATTTTTCATAATCACTGGGCAGCTTCCTCCTCGTGTCGAAGTAACATCATTATTTACCCATAGTTCCTGTGTTATTCGTTTAGGTGTGATATAAAGTTTCCTTTCCTCGCCGTTCTCGCCGTCATTGTTTTAGACAATTGTTTTTTTAACAACCACATAAACTTATTGTACCAAAATTATAACACAGCGATGTAGCCGCTATGATCTCGGGTGCAACAGCACTTTATTAAATTTCGTGCGAGCGTGCCACTTGAATAATCGGTGAATACGTTTTTAAGAGTTTCATGTTCAGATAAGGGGTCTCGTAAAACATATCCGTCTGCGAGGTCGTTAAAATACTGTCTGTGCACCTTTTCTCTCCGGTTGCGGCACAACAGCGTGTTCAACGTCTCGCTCTTGGATAGGTGCTGTTTGATGGCCGACGAGATATTCACGCCCCACTCGTTGTCGGCGCAAATCGTCTGCACGTCTGACCAACTGAGCCGGTCCAACGCCGTACGCCGTGGGCGAAGCCAGACACGGCAGTACCGCCTCGCTCCACTCCATCATGTCGATACTCTCGGTGTTGTGTATATTGAGGCACGCCGCACGCACCATCTCGTCTGCTGTGGTACACACGACTGGGTCTCGTTTTATCCGTTTCTTCTTTTTCTTACGTTCTACTCCGGCCGCGTCGTCGTTTGTCACGCGTCTCTTGTGTTTAGCTGCCGTGACCTCGGGTACTGGCGCCGTGTCTCGAAGTATATGGCTCGACGGAGATCCTACACGTTCATCGTGCTGATGTATTTTTTTGGCGTCCGTTTGGTCCACCTGCTGCGGCAGTTGCTTTCGCTTTTTCGCCTGATGCGGCGATGTGCAGCGATCGTTGTTGTTGTCACTAATAGTAGTGATGGCTGTATGAGATTCATCCTCGATAATACTGCTGGGATCGATCGATGAGCAAACGGGGTTTAGTGGCGGCAACGGTGTCGAAGGTTTCTCCGATTCTAGAGCGGTTTTGGCATACGAACCGCAGTCCTCGTCTTCGTCGTCGTCCGAAGACATAGTCTACTGTGAATCTGTTGACGTTGGACATTGTATGCAGTATATTCTACTACTGTTTATTCAAAAAGAACGCAAGGCGACCGGCGCTGTAGGTCCAGTGGGGCTTGCAGGTCCTCCGGGTCCAGTGATAAGAGGACTCGTTTAACAAACGACACACGCCGTTACGGACTTACCATCTGATGCGTGCAGGAACTCTAGTCTAAACAAGTGTACAACTAGTTTAAGTGAGGATTCAAGAGATAATGACAGTTTTTTTGGCATAACAAAAACAACTTTATTTAACATTAAAAATATATTATATGCAAATCACTAGCCTATTACTTTATTTCCCACTCCTTTTGGTGTGACATCATGGCGTGTATGTGTTTACTGGTGCACGCCATTGTCTTAAGGTGTCGGTGGTATGGACACGACGGTGGATTGTAGAAGATACAAAGATCACTGAGGCGAGGAGCGTCTTCCAATGGAGTGACAAGCTGCCTCGGTATCCACAACTTGTTTATCAATATGTTCATTTTCTGTTGATTTTTGACGAACACGGGCCGGTCCTTATTGAATAGGTTGCTTATACAGTCGCGCAGCGACACTTCGTCAGTGACGTCGTCATCCCACTCTATTCCGTGCACGTGTCTCACTGTAAAGGCGTTGCTCGGTATATCGCCAGGCGGAGATTTTACGATAATCCACGCAGGGGGTGCTCCGGCACAGTCCGCGGTGAACTCTTTTATAATTATACCCTTATTCGACGAGTTTAGCCATTGGATATGAATATATATAGGCGTGTTCAACGACTCCATGGACTGAATAGCTTTGCGAAACTCACTGACGATAGATTGTTTCTGCGACGGCTGCTTGTGAGTCGAAGAGTTTCGGTATCTGTATGCACGGTGGTTCGGTGCTGGGCGGCGGTGGTCGTAGTGGTAGGTCGTAGTCGTACATTCTAAAATGAATGCTTTAAGAGATTGCATGATCATTATATTTAGATCTGGACCACTTGCTGCGGTATCCAACATACATGCTAATCAGAAATTCCCTGAATATTTTAAATAGACACAGCTGTTATTAATAATCTCATCATCTAGTACAATTGTCGTTCCCATCAGCCTCATGCGCCAAAATCTCCAATCTTAACTGTTCTCCTGTCATTCTAATCGTGTCACTCTTATGATGAACAGTATGCTCAGGATATATTGTTGAAGCAACAGTTGTGTCCAGTGGCTTCCAAGGAGTGCCACAACTGTTATGATAGCTTAAAAATTGTATGAGACTTCTGTCTACAACTTGTGAGCTTTTTTCAACATTAAACACCATGCCAAATTGTGAAGCTGCAAAAGAGCTGAACTTTTCTAAGTCTATGGCTTGAGGGAGGATAACGACTGAGTCGTCTCCTAAGTACATGTCCGATAAAGGAAAAGAATCTGTCAACTCATAAATGAGATATCTCATGACTATAGCATTAACTATTGAATCTATTACATTAGTCAGGCAGGATCCA